>VONZ01002354.1:0-79301 GCA_012976165.1 Labeo catla
TATTAAAATAATCACAAAGGTCAGTATAATGTGGAGAGTTGGCTGTTCGTAATGTAAAGACATAATAAACATAGACGCCGCATTGGCTGCTGGAAACGAGAAATGCGGCCGCCATCTTGGACCGGGCATACTGTGGAACTGATTACATCGCGTAGCAGCAGCAGAAGTGAGAGAACATGCCTGAACACTGTGTAGGATATTCCTGCTCCAATCGGCGGACCATCGAAAGCAGGGCTCGGGGGATTACAGTCCTTTTTCAGGGTTTTTAGTGTGTGTGTGTGTGTGTGAGCGAGAGAGAATGAAATACTCTAGGTAGACTCTAATGTAATATTCATATAGTGTTTCTTCAACTTATTAAAATACCTTTACCGTAACTATCTGTTTCTGCTTCTCTATCATATTTATAGTGTGTGATTTGCAAAATTCCTATCGTAGCCTACACCTCATATGGTTATGGTTGCACTTTTGTCCAAAGTGACATAAATACAAAACAATATAATACTTAAAAAACTCATCAAACCAAGGCACTCGAAAATCTTCTTAGTAGAAAAAATAAAAAGCCTTTAAGCCTTGGTTTGATGAGTTTTTTTGAAGATATGTAAAGATTTCCGTGACCAAAGAGCACCGATTTAAAGACTTTACACCCCAGTAGCATCATGCATTTTTTTGGATTAATATAATACTTAAATTTAACAGGGAACAGATTGAGATGTTGGTCAGATTATAGCTAATAATGAGAATAGCAAAAATGAACAACGTCAATTCAGTCAATAGCATAATGAAATAAACAATGAAAATGAGGGAAAACAGCAATAATAAACAATGTCAATTCAAGCAAAATATAATAACAGCATGGTAAGACTACATTAAGGAGAATATCAGTAATGAACAACAATGTCAAATTAATAAACAGCCAAATGAAAATAGAATAAAACTATACAAACCATAACGCATTAGAAGTGCTTAATGAACTAAGTCCATGTTGTAAGTCTTTAGACCCTCTTAAAAGACCCAATACTATCACAGGAACGGATATATTCATTATATTACTGTTAAGCTCACTATCAATATTAAAATACGCCAAACCATGTGTCATGTATCACAGCTACATTTATGACCTTTGCAGCAAAAAAAACCGCGTGAAAATCAGTTCGGTATTCCGTGAGGTATGATTAATTAAATGCGTTTACAGCTCATTACACCTGCCAAACAGATTACACTGAGTGGAGCGGGTGACCGGTCCAAGATGGCGGCCCCACGTCTCGTCAGCCCCAGTAGGGAGTATCGGTCGATGTGGCGTCTACTCACTATATATGTCTATGATCCCAGCATCCGTTGATCCATACTGAGGCTTTTTTTTTCTTCACCAGCTGAGAGCCTTCTACGGTGAGTAACGTTATTTCTGCTAAATTAATTATATATCATGGAAAGTTATTTTAATAATAGTTTTCTGAAAAAGAAGTACACGTTCCATTACTAAGCTATTGTGAACATACTTTGCTAAACCAAAGTGAGTATTAAAGTTTAGCAACATGATCTCATGAGAATTCGTATCTATTTTATGTAAAACGGGGTTCTACAAAACTTTTGCATAGACACTGAAAAATACTTTTGTTTACAGCATTAAGGCAATGAAGTCGCGGCCTTAACATTTTTATTATATTTGTTGTCATACCAAGGCAATATGTTTTCAAATGCATTTATTAAATTAAGTTTACTCATTTACTTATTATGAAAAAATAACATTTCGATCGGTTCTGTGTGATTTCTGCTGTCAACTCATTGCGAAGAATACAATTTTCAACAGGACTACAAACCCTTAAAATTAATAACATTTCTGCAATTATTTAACCATTTTTATGAAATATTTATTTTGTTTGCCGTGGGACATAAACGCCATTTTCTCCAACATGCTGTGACTGAAAAATAGAACCATAAACACACCAAAAACGCAACATAATAACATCAGTCAGTTTTATTTGTGCTTTGTAATGTAATCCAAGTCTTCTGAATTTATACAACTGCGAGTAACAGATCCAAATTCAACCCTTTATTCAGCGATCTTCATTCATCCTCAGCAACGACCGTATAAACATCAAAGCCCGCACTGATTCGTTTGTCCAAATTCAAAATGTACCACTTCAATTAACTACGGCAGTAAAATCGAACGCTCATTGGTCCTCGCTTGTTTCGTCACAGATTGCGACAGCAGTGTTTCTGTCGAGGTGTGTTTGAATGATGCGCGCTTTCACAAAGTGAATCGGGAAGATAGTCTGGGTAATATTTTTAGCGATTAAAAACTTAAATTGTGCTCTGTACCTCACACCAAACTATTGTATTTCACCTGCGGTGGCAACGCAACATCATTTGGACTAGTTTTGGTAATGTTTTTGACATTTTTGCAGTAAATTGTTGGGATTGCACTTGTCTGACTGTCATGGTTTTATTTATAGCCTAACGTTATTGTAAGAAATGGCTGTGGTCAGGTTTAAAGGTAGAAGTGGGATTAGCGTACAAAAATATGTTGTTTCTAAAATGTTTCTTGTTTCTTGCATATTTCAGTCTATTACGTTTGATATGTTTTTATATTCGCTATTATATGGGTATGTTTGGGTTTAGGGATAGGTTAAGGGGTCTAAAAATCTAAATTGCTCATAAATAATGTGTATATATATAATTATTTATTTATTTTTAATTACATAGTAATGATATAAAAGATTCTTAAATAATGTATGCTTTTAACTGACCAGGCTAAGATAAAATACACAACGTTTGTGGATCAGAATGTTTGTTTCTTTTCTGTCGTTTTTCTAATAATGTAAGTTATGAATTAATTAATTAATTTTTTACAGATGTCTTTTATTTTTGCGCCGTTTTGTCTTTCCTTTGATTAGTAACGAACACTGTACTGCAGTGAATGCAATGTTTTCATACTGTGCCCCTTTCTGTGCTTTCCAGACCTGGCCATGTACCCTGCCCTCTTCATACAGGTTGTCATGATGTCATTACAGAAGGTAGGCTTATCTTGCAAAAAGGGTTTTCAAATTTGCAGCAGCTGACAGGCCAGAAAAACGTTATAATTGTCACTTTATAATGTGATACATTACCAGTTAGAAGTTTTTGAATAGTAAGCTTTTTTTTTTTGATGTTTTTATAAAAAAAAAAGTCCCTTCTGCTCAACAAGCCTGCATTTATTTGATCCAAAGTACAGCAAAAACAGTAGCATTTTGAAATATTTTTACTATTTAGAATAACTTTTTTTGATTTGAATATATTTTAAAATTTAATTTATTCCTGTGATTTCAAAGCTGCATTCTTTGCACCTTTATTACTCCAGTCACATGATCCTTCAGAAATCATTCTAATATTCTGATTTGCTGCTCAAAAAACATTTATTATAATTATAATGTTGAAAACAGCAGAGTATATTTTTTCAGCATTTATCTAAAATGGATATCTTTTGTAACTTTATAAATGTCTTTATCATCACTTTTGATCAATTTATGGAGCATTTTTGCAAAATGAAAGTGATTAATTCTTTAATTCTTTCCAAAAATACTGATGCCAAGCTTTTGAATAATACAGTGATAATGCTGATCTTTGGATCTTTCTATTCATCAAAGGATCCTGAAAAAATTTACTATTATTATTATTTATAATAATAATAATAATAAATAAATAAATAAATGTTTCTTGAGCAGCAAATCAGTATATTAGAATGATTTCTGAAGGATCATGTGACACTGAAGACTGGAGGAATGCTGAAAATGTAGCTGAAAAAAATTACAGTTTAAAATGTATTCAAATAGAAAGCAGTTATTTTAAATAGTAAAACTATTTCACAGTATTACTGCTTTTGCTGTACTTTGAATCAAATAAATGCAGGCTTGGTGAGACTTCTTTAAAAAAATATTAATAATCTTACTGTTCTAAAACTTTTAACTGGTAGTGTAAGTTCATAGTTTTAACAAGATGTTTTTTTTTTTCACCATATAAAATATTTTTGTTGTTAGGATATACAAAAATATTTTATAGCGGGAAACTGTTCTATGCAACTACGTTAAACCCAGGCATGAAGTATGGAAGTAATCAAAGTGTGTATATTGTATATGAAAAAAAATATGTATTAAATGTCAAAGTTGCACACGGAAAAGTAAAAATAAATAAATAAATAAATCTTAAGATAAGCACATGTGGGTTCTGTGTCAGTGGAAATATCAGTTCACATTTCCAAACATTCATTTTGCCATTAATTGTAATAATCCATTGAGATTTTTGCTTGCACAATGAGTCTGACAACAGCCAGTGCTCCACAGAGATCTGATCTCACCATTATCCAGTCTGTCTGGAATGACATGAAGAAACAGAACAGACAGAGACGGACTAAATCCAGAAAAACTGTGGCAGTGTCTCCAAGACACATAAAGAATCCTACCAGCAAAGCTACCTGAAAAACTATTCTCAAGTGCACTTAGGGCAAAAGCAGCTTTAAACACAAAGGATGGTCACAACAAATGTTAATTTAATTTAGTTAATAGAAGTTAATTGATAAATGAAATCTATTTATGACATTATTTTTGACATCATCCTAAAAGGCATTTTTACACAAGTGCCTAAAACTTTTAAGAGTACTGTAGTTTTGTAGGTAGGTCTCTTGAAGCATCTTGGAGAGGTTGCCTTAGTTTTTTCTGTTTATTCATTTCATTCCAGACAGACTGGATAATGTGATACAGTTGTGCTCATAAGTGTACATACCACTTGCAGAATATGCAAAATACGAGAGCTCATGACAATTGTATGTTATTTTGTGTTTAGTACTGTCCTGAATAAGCTATTTCACATAACATGTTTATATATATACTCTACGAGACAAAATAATAACTGAATTTATAAAAATGACCCCATTCAAAAGTTTACATACCCTTGAATCTTAATACTGTTTGCCATTTTCTGGATGTTTTAATGTTTTGTGATAGTTGTTCATCAGTCCCTTGTTTGTCCTGAGCAGTTCAACTGCCTCCTGTTTTTCAGAAAAATCCTCCAGCTCCTACACATTCTTTGGTTTCCCAGCATCTTCTGCATATGTGATGCATACGTGATGATTTTGAGATCCATCTTTTTACAATTAGGGCAACTGAAGGACTCATACATTACTATTACAAAACTTGAACGTATTTACTGATGCTCAAGAAGGAAACACAATGCTTTAAGAGCCAGAGGGTGTAAACTTTTGAACAGGATGATGATCTGTAATTTTTTTATATTATTTTTGTAAAGATCATCATTTTTTTTTTTTCATTTAGTACTGCACTTCAAAAGCTACATAAATAATTACATGTTTTCCAGAAGACAAAATAAGTATAATTTACCCTAATCATCTATTTCAAAATGTTTCCACCCCAGGCTCTTAATGTTTTGTGTTTCCTTCTTAAGCAATACTTTTGTAATAGTATGTATGAGTTTCTCAATTGTCCCCAGCATGAAAAGATGGATCTCAAAATCACAGTCACTGTTGGAAAGAGTTCACATTTGCATGGTGGAAGATGCTGGAAAACCAAAAAATGTGAAGGACCTGAAGGATTTTTTCTGAAGAACAGCCGCAGTTTAACTGTTCAGGACAAACAAGAGACTCATGAACAACTATCACAAAACTTAAAAACAGTCGTGGATCACCAAGGAAACAACATACGGTATTAAGATTCAAGGGCATGTAAACTTTTGAATGGAGTGATTTTTATAAATTCAGTTATAGTTTTGTCTTGTGGAGTATATATAAACATCTGTTATGTGAAATAGCTTATTCAGGACAGTACTAAATACAAAATAACATGATCTCTCCTATTTTGTTAAAATTCTTAACATTTTGTATATTTTGCAAGTGGTATGTAAACTTATGTGCACAACTGTATATATTGGTCATCTATACTTATACACCTAAGTGTGATTAAAAGCAGTTAAAAACTAACTGAAGTAATTGCTAAATATTGTTATTTATACTTTTTTTTTACTTGGGGCACCTCCTGAAAACAGAGACAGTGACTCACACACACACACACGCGCACACACACACAGACACTAAATATATAATTAATATAAATCAATATGTTCTTGTTACTGTTTCCCATTATTTGGACACATTTTGATGCTTTACTGTGGAAATTGTCATATCAATAAAGCCAATTTGAAAATAATTTAATTGACTGATAGTTTCCTGTAATGTGTTACTAAAGGTTCTAAAAACATTCAGTAAATGTGAAGGAAGGACCTAAATAGGACCAAAAAAACATTTTAGGTTGGTCCTGCAAATGTTATGGGAATGTAGTGTAGAGACTAATAGGGGACTTCCTATAGTAATAACCTAAACGTCCCAAGAACGTCCTGAATGTTCTGTGAATGTCCTCCAAATGATGTCCCCTAACCCTTTAAAGAACTCCAGATCATGACCGTCTCGGAATGTCCTGGGAACGTTATTAGGTGACGTCCTTGACACCAGCGTGGACGTTCTGACAACGTTTTGGGAGCGTCACAATTCCAAATAAAATATGGTCCCCTAAACGTCCCAAGAACATCCTGAATGTTCTGTAAATGTCCTCCAAATAACGTCCCCCAAACCTTTAAAGAACTCCACATCATGACCGCCCCCGCACGCCCTGGGAACGCATTTGTGGGTGACGCCCTGACCCCAGTGACGCTCTGACAACCTCTTTGGGAATGTCACATTTCCAAATAAAATATGGTCCTCTAAATGTCCCAAGAACGTCCTGAATGTTCTGTAAATGTCCTCCAAATAACGTCCCCTAACCCTTAAAAGAACTCCACATCATGACCGTCTCTGAACGTCCTGGGAATGTTACTAAATAACGTCCTTGACACCAGCGTGGATGTTCTGACAACATTTTGGGAACGTCACATTTCCAAATAAAATATGGTCCCCTAAACGTCCCAAGAACATCCTGAATGTTCTGTGAAGGTCTTCCAAATAACATCCCCCAAACCTTTAAAGAACTCCACATCATGACCGTCTCAGAACGTTATGGGGACGTTACTAAACAACGTCCTTGACACCAGTGGGGACGTTCTGAGGACGTTCTGGGAACGTCACCTTTCCAAATAAAATATGGTCCCCTAAACGTCCCAAGAACGTGCTGAATGTTCTGTGAAGGTCTTCCAAATAACGTCCTCCAAACCTTTAAAGAACTCCACATTGTGACCGTGTCAGAACGTTATGGGGACGTTACTAAACAACGTCCTTGACACCAGTGGGGACGTTCTGAGGACGTTCTGGGAACGTCACATTTCCAAATAAAATATGGTCCCCTAAACGTCCCAAGAACATCCTGAATGTTCTGTGAAGGTCCTCCAAATAACGTCCCCCAAACCTTTAAAGAACTCCACATCGTGATCGTCTCAGAACGTTATGGGGACGTTACTAGGCAACGTCCTTGACACCAATGGGGACGTTCTAAGGACGTTCTGGGAACGTAAAATTTCTAGCGGGGTAGTAAACAATCAGTGGTAATAAACATAAACTGACTTAGCCGTTCTATAACTCCTAACAAAAGATGAATGAATACACCACCGTAGTATTACATGACAAGAAATACATGACAATGAGTGAAGCTGGTGATGCTGTTTGTGGAGTTGTTTAATCATAGGCGTTCGAAACCGCATGCTCAATGAGTAGGTACTTAATTTCAATAAGTACTTACTTAACGAGCACTAAAAGAGTACTTACTTTACAGCCAAATCTTGTTGAGTATGAATGTAATTTGGACGTCATCCGCCATGTTTACGTTATCATGTGATCTACGAGCTCATAACAAGCGCAACAATTTAAAAGATACGAGCGGCAGGTTTGATCTATCCGTAAATATTTTGATGTTGATAATTTGCTAATTTTGTGGTCTTGTTAAAGAAACAATTTTACATATTATTGTGATTTTTTTTAATGTTATAAGAAAACATACAAGATGAAATCGTTCTCTTTAATATGTAGTTAATTTCTTCATTTTATGTGTAAAATTGGCTTAAGTGGTTTAAATCTCCATTGTTTTCTTTTCTTTTTTTCTTGTTGAATCATGTCGTTCATCCACCAGGCTTCTAAAAAAAGCACCATGGTGAGTTATTTAGATATTTAACCTTGTTATTATGTTGTTGTTGTTTTTTCTGTGTACATAATCTCATACCATGATGAATGCATGATGTTTGTTTTTTTGTCATTACAGTTCTCCATTGTTAGGTACAACCATATTTCCAGATCTTATATGTAATTATAAGCAATAATAATAATAATAATAATAATAATAATAATAATGAAAATAGTGACAGGTGCACTAACACCTCATAGCATCAGTAACTCAACAACCTTACCTACCAAGTACGGTTAAAATACACCTCCACGTTTGCAATGTCTGCACAAAGGAGACATCAGGCAGCTCCTGGAACATCTCGCATTTAGAGACTGTTGATTTTACATTTGAAAAATGTAAGTATTACTACTCAAAAATTAAGATAACACTATAATGAACTGCATTGCTAGCCCACCCCAACATTTACACACAATAATAATGATACATGCTAACTAATAATTAATTATATAACTTTTTTTTTGACATGCATGAATATACACTCGACAAATGCAGCTGATTTGAATCCATCAATTTTCAGTTAAGCAATGAATTAATGCATTAGTTAACAAAATATGTATATTTTATTTATTGACAATGATAGAAAACATGAATAAATGAGTAAAAGAAGGAATAAAAGCATCATAATAAATACATAAATATACAAGTCAACAACAGATGAAACGGAGCTTTATTCAAACTCATTGATCTGACAGTCATGTATTTACAGTTGGTGAACCCCACATCCTATTGCCATCTCAATGCAGCCATGCCAATTCTACTGCTGCACTGTGCTTCACAATCTCACTCTTCTCAATGGGGATGTTGTTTAGCCAGAGGATGAGAAAGACCATGAAGACACACCGCTGAACCCCACAACCGTGAGGCAAGAGCAGGAGACCATGTGTGGGACAATCTGGCCATCACTGTGTCTGCTCGACTCCCTGTGAAACATTTAAACAGAGTAAAACATTTTGCAATTCATGTTGTCAGCATTCCATTTCTTGACAAATTTCATTCCATGTTTACACTCACATGCTAATTTTTGTTGTACCTGTATTATTTTGGAGTGGGCTAAACCGCTGAACTGGCAAGCAGAAGGTTGCTGCTTCGCAACTACCTGAGCAAGGCACTTTTCACCAGGGGATTGGGGGTCCCTGTAATAAGAGCACTGTAAGTCACTTTGGATAAAAGTTTCATGACTTTATTTGTTGATGCTTTTGGAACGTCTGAAAGTTGGCCTCCATTGACTAATACTGTATGAACAGAAACCGGCAGAACAGAATCACATCCTCAATGTCTTGGAGTGATGGAGGGTCTCATCCATGGCACCAGACCATTTCCAGGACACTGCTGTGGATTTCTCCTTTTTCACTGCTCACACCAGTCTGCGGACATTTCAGATCATACAAAGAAGCACAAATATAATACAAAAGCATTGATTTTAACTTTTTTTACAATAATAAGATATTTTTTTATTTCTGTATTACAGTAACAAAATGATCTTTATATTTTTGTTTCAAGTCTTCCTTTCTTCCCACAAACACTGCCGTCACCTGCTGCACCACAAAAGATCTGCAGAAAATGCACAGAAATCACAAATCAAAAGTGCTGTAAAAACTCTGTTTGATGTTACAATAAATAAAATAAAGTACAACTTAAGATTTAAAATGTTTTATTCATTTATGTAATGTATACTCACTGAAAGCCTTTGATGGCAGCATTCCTTCATCAGTCACTCTTCACCGGATAAACACACTTGTGTCTCATCTGTCCCTGTAACGTAACATCCAGACATGATTCAGTTACCGCTGTGATTCAATACTGCATTTACATTTTGAGATAGTTGCTGATTTGTTAACTGGCTTTTTATTCAACACAAATACTCCTCAATGTATCAACAGTAATGGACAAATGAAACAGGTGAACTCATGTTTAGTTATGCACATGTGTTTATTTACATTATTTATATTCAACTAAAGCAGTGTTGACAGCAGTGAATTCTACATAATAACTACACATAACGTACATCACTCATTCAGGTGTCTGCTTCATGTTGTGATGTGCTCATGTGCAATTCTCTTACAACACTTTACTGTCAGTTGTTAAATAAATATAAGTAATCGAAGACGTATATGGCTTATGTAAATCCACTTTGTTGATGTACGTGTGCTTACTGGAGCTCTACTGTTTGCTCTACACAATTAAACATGTTTTTACAGCAAAATTACAATATACTATAACGTTACTGTCTAGTCTTTGCACCTAAATATACAGTTTAGTAAGTCAGCAAATACGATTTTAACACAAGGAACCGTGTTTTGGTTTGCAATACTCACATTTGTAAACATCTTTGTCGTGGTTCTCAATCACGCTCGATGATGACGTATTGCTCTCCCATGGACTCCTGGGATTGAAAAGTATCCATCGATGAACACTCCAGAATATGGGCTGAAGCAGTAGGACATCCGGGGATTTCTCGCCTACTCTTTTAGGTTTCGAACGTACTTCTTTCTTCACGTACTCTTTTTTCCTACTATATAGTAGGTAAGTAGGCATATTAGAATGCAAATTAAGTATACGTATGTCCGAATCTCACGAGAATGAGCGCACTCGCCTACTAATTCTCGCCTACTCTTTTATGAATACTGAAGATTCAAACATACTCATTCGCTCGCCTACTGCTTTTTGCCTACTATATAGTAGGGAAGTATGCGGTTCCGAACGCAGCCACAGTCTTTTGAGATCTTGAGAAATTTAATGACTTATTTTATTTCAGTTGATTTAATCTGTGGCTGAAGTCAGTTGTAGTTCTTCAGTTTTTCTTTTCTTTTCTTCAGTGATTCTGCTCCAAGGTTTGGAGTAGGGAGACTGAGCAAAAAGGGCACAGGCCAACACCTGTTAGATAACAGCAGGTGTTCATCATTAATGCTCAATCAGCTTTTATTTGATCACTTAATTATCTAATTAACTTTAACTCTGCTTCAGTGTTATTTAACTCTATGTAGAGAGGGACCAAATGTTCTCTGAATGAGTTGATTTTACTCTGGGGATTTTACTATGTGCATTCACATTTATTACCATAATAAATGTGCTCATATATTACCATATATCATACTAACAATACCAAGCAGGTGGAAAATCAGCAAACTTACACTTTAAAGGAATAATTATAAAATAAGGATAATATTTATCAGGTATATGGCCATCTATAGGGTTGACATCATCTGAAGTAACCACAAGTGAGCCTGGATCCAAACTGCCATAATCACACAAGTTTCAAACATGCTGTGGGTGCAGTCTCTCCTAAAAAACCTAATTTGGACCCTGATATCTCAAATAAGCACAGGCCAATTTTAAAGTAGCCAAGTATCAACGATTCTGGAAAAGGTCATTAATTTTCAGCTTTTTGCTTATTGGACTGACTTTTTGCTTGATCAATTTTAATCAGGATTGAGGGCTTTTCATAGTACTAAGACTGCTTTGCTGATAGTAACAAATGATATGCTGCTTGGATTCCGGAGACAGGGTTATCTTAGATCTTATTGATCTCAGTGCAGCGTTTGACACAATAGATCACTCCATTTTATTAAAATGGTCAAGAACCTAGGTGTTGTAGTAAATTTCACTGAAAGTTAGCCCACCCAGGTATGCCAATTAATGTAGTGAATTTTGCTTTTGGTAGCACTTTGGTACAATGCTTGTTGTTTTCAAATGTGCTTTATAAATAAACATGAACTTGAAGATGTGTTAAATAAGGGAGACATGCAAAATGTGCAGAGCAGTTTAAATGACTTAGCCAATGCCTAAACATAGCCCAATGAGAGTCCAATTGCGACTCATTGTCTACAAACCACCCCAGTAGCGCCTTATTGTAGCTAATCAGGGGAATGTGAATAACCGCATTCAGGAACAATTAAGCAGCTGCCCCCAATAAAAGTTCCACAGCGTTCCTCAGGAGCACCGTGTTTCCCTGTTCCCTGCTGTTTAATCCAAAGGAGAGCACCACATCCTGGACCCCAGGTGACAAAGGGGTCTTGTGCTTTACAATAGAGCTCCGTTCTGGCAGCTTGTGCCAGTTTTGCTCCTGGATAATAATCCATTTCCACCTTACCGTCCTCACTGGGTAGCACTAGCCCTAAATTTGAATCCCCCAGAAACAACAAGGCCCTGCCCGGGGTCAAGACCCAATTCTTGCATTTATCCCCATAGTGTTCATGATGTTTGTGTATGCTCTGGGCCATCACCTGTCCCTCTGTCTGGAGGTCAGCCGGAGTTCCCTGGTCACCGTGGAACTGCTTGGCCCTACTGCAGGCTCCTGGGGGGCTTGTGGGGCTGGGCTTGGAGGGGTAAGTCCCCCACCCCGGCATGTCGGGTCTGACCCTGGGCTGGCTAGACCAGCCCTGCTCTCCCCCTCGCCCCCTCCTGGAAACAAATGGGGATTTTCACCCCATGTTGGGGAAAAGCTCAGAGCAGGCTGACCCCCTTGGTTATTCTGACGATTTGGGGTCTTTCGTCACACCACCATGTCCATTTGTGGGTCTGGGATGACCACTGGAATCCCTTGTGCCCCATCTCCCCAGCTAATCCCATCCATTCTTTGAGGATGGTCCCAGTTACGGCTGTGGTTCTGCCTGTGCCAGCCACCTTGGCTGCTCTGGAGTATGTACCTCTGCTGGTGGGGATGCTTTATCCAGCTGAGGATATTCCTGCTGCTCATCCTCCCCTCACAGGGAAGCACCGGTCATTAACCCTGTCATTTTACAAGTTGCACCCTGGATATCTGCCTCTTGAATAGTTTTCAAGTTTTTCCGAGCCCACCTAATGGCAACTTGCCAGGCCCTCTCCCAATGGGTTTGGGGAGATGCAAGGAGCTCTGTTCTGGCAGCCTCTAGAGCATCCTTATAATAATCCCTCAGTATGTCTACTCCCGTGTGCAGCCAATTTCAGGCATTCCCGTATATTAACCATTCGGTATTCAAACTGGGCAACGCTGGCCGAACTGATGTTGCTAGCTGGCATGCCAATTCAGACAAACCAGTTGACGATTCTAGCCAGCCGAAGCCTGGAGTAGGAAGGAGAGGCGGGACTCCTTCGGGAAACGGAATATGCTTCTGATCAATCTCTTAAACTCCTCGTCCGTAGACGTAGCCCAATCTTGATTGTTCTACAAAAAAAAAAAATGTTTATAGGCCCTTCATGCCACCATTGTTATCAGAAAAATGTTGCAACATTACCCACAGTATCCCCCACCAAACAAAAACGAATCAAAAGCGAACCAGGGGATGCTAGTCCTGGCTGGGCCACACATCCCCTAAAGAAACCCGACTGGGCTTGATTCACAGTCCCATTACTTATCCTATGCGTCACTCTGTATGTCAAGTCCAATGGCTCTGGACAAGCTTAGAAATGAAAGAAACTACAACAGCTTCCCCCAGCCTAGCACCCGTCTAGGAAGGTTTGGAGTAGGGAGACTGAGCAAAAAGGGCACAGGCCAACACCTGTTAGATAACAGCAGCTGTTCATCATTAATGCTCAATCAGCTTTTAACTGATCACTTAATTATCTAATTAACTTTAACTCTGCTTCAGTGTTAATTTAACTCTATTTAGAGAGGTACCAAATGTTCTCTGAATAGACTTGATAATCATGTGTGCATTCACATTTATTACCATGATATATGTGCTAATATAATACCATATATCATACTAACAATACCAAGCAAGTTGAAAATCAGCAAACTTACAATTTAAAAGAATAATTACAATGCAAGGATAATATTTGTCAGGTATATGGCCATCTATAGAGTTGATATCATCTGAAGTAACCACAAGTGAGACTGGATCCAAACTGCCATAATCACACAAGTTTCAAACATGCTGTGGTGCAGTCTCTCCTGAAAAACCTAATTTGGACCCTGATGTCTCAAATAAGCACAGGCCAATTTTAAAGTAGCCATTTCTATCATCGATTCTGGAAAAGATCATTAATTTACAGCTTTTGGCTTATCAGACTGACTATAACATGCTTGATCAATTTTAATCAGGATTGAGGGCTTTTCATAGTACTAAGACTGCTTTGCTGATAGTAACAAATGATATGCTGCTTGGATTCCGGAGACAGGGTTATCTTAGATCTTATTGATCTCAGTGCAGCATTAGACACAATAGTTCACTCCATTTTATTAAATCATCGGCACTGACTTCATGTGGTGTCCCACAGGGTTCCACTTTGAGTCCTCAGCTTTTTTTCTTTATACATGCTTCCTCTTGGCTCTATCTTTCAGAAATATTATGTTTCTTATCACTGTTAGGCTGACGACACACAAGTGTTGCTTCCTGTTAAGTCTAGCAATGGAAACACTATTGTAAATCTTATCTCCTGTCTGGAGGAAGTTAAAATGTGGTTGTCAGAAAACTTCCTAAAGTTAAATGAAGACAAAACTGAGGCTGTTGCTTTTGGATCATCATTGCGTATTGCTAATATTGAAAGCCAACTAGGTTTCCTGTCTTTAACACTGCACAACAGTCAAGAACCTAGGTGTTGTAGTAAATTTCACTGAAAGTTAGCCCATCCAGGTATGCCAACTAATGTAGTGAATTTTGCTTTTGCCAACCTAGGGAGGCGAGATAGTGTTGTGATGGGTACTTGTGTCAGGATGGGTACAGACAATGTTATGATTCTTGGATCACATGTCAATTAGTGTGTGGTTATGAGTACATCACATAAGAAAGATTGGTGGGATCTCTAACCTGTAGAACCTCCTACTATATTATCAACACAAGAAAGACACAAGTTGTAATAAAATAAATTTTCTTAACAAAAGATAGACAAGAGTAATCAATAACTACTAAATGAATACCATGAATGAAAAAGGGAATAAAGTGCTCTTGTAACCAATTGTATCTTTCTGTTCTCTGGTCCCGTTTAAAGACTAAGGGTGATGGAGCTTTTGCAGTTTGCACCCAAACAGTGGAATGCACTTCCAGTTGCTGTGAGATCCTCTCCCACGTTGGACACTTCTAAATCTAGATTGAAGACTTGTTTATTCTAGTTAGCCTATGGTGTTACCTGAGAATATTGGAGTTTATTTGTATCTTATGAGTATATGATTTATTGGTTTTTGCTTTTCTATTGTTTAATTATGTTTACATATTGTACAGCACTTTGGTACAATGCTTGTTGTTTTCAAATGTGCTTTATAAATAAACATGAACTTGAACTTGAGGGTGTGTTAAAGGGGTCATTGGTAGCTAAGTTCACTTTTTCATGTTGTTTGAACATTAATGTGTGTTGGCAGTGTATGTACAAATCTATCCTATAATGATAAAAATCCATGCAGTGGTTTTTAATTAATCTGTAAAAATAATATCCCCTTTTTCAAATCGAGCCATTCTCAGATGCCTTTCGGTGTGCCGTCACACCCATAGAGGCCGCTCCCACAATAGTTGATTGACATTAGCTCTTACCTTAGACCAGCTGTCACAGTCCAGTAACTTTCCTTGTTTTGATGCCAGAGCAGGGATGTAAGTTAGACAAGAATATCTCCGATTGAACGATTGAGGTGTTGTGTTGCTGGATGTAATAATGAACATAGTGGTCGTCATTCCCTACATCTGAGCAGCTGAACATGCAGTAGATTACTTTTGTTTGTGAAGGGAATGCGCCTCCTGATCTACATATATCCGTCTATGTTCACGCGAATCATTCATGATCCAGCTTCACTTACAACAGAAGTGAGTATAAGCGTTTTTTTATGAATCTTTGCAATCGCCTTTCCTTATAACATGGTAGTTTAGTGGCTAAACGCGGACCAGTTGTACTGCGGCTAATGTAAACAAGACCGTCTTTCCGCAGAGAGAAGAGAGGGGCGGGGTGAGCAGAGATCATTTGCATTTAAAGGAACAACCCCTTAGAATGAGATGATTCTTGCAGAGCTCATTTTGACAAGGTAAAAAGGGTGTTGTTTTACAAAACCATTGAGAATTTTTAATCAAAGTATATTAGAAACTTTTCATTAAGACCCTAAAGAATTATATCAACTTGTGGAAAATGGGCATCCGATGACCCCTTTAAATAAGGGAGACATGCAAAATGTGCAGAGCAGTTAAATGACTTAGCCAATGCCTAAACATAGCCCAATGAGAGTCAAATGGATCTTATCTGCATCAGTCCTGAAGGACTCCCAAGGTAATAAGGGGATATTATGGTTTTCAGAATGATCTCATTCAAGAACCTAATGTTGTCTATAAACCACCCCAGTAACGCCTTATTGTAGCTAATTAAGTGAATGTGAATCACTGCATTCAGGAACAATTGAGCAGCTGCCCCAACAAATGTTCCACAGCCTTCCTCAGGAGCACCGGTTTCCCTGTTCCCTGTTCCCTTTAAAGGAGAGCACCGCATGCTGGACCCAGGTGACAAGGGGGTCTTGTGCTTTATAATATGATAAGTTTGTGCCAGGTTTGCTCCTGGATAATAATCCACTTGCACCTTACTTTGAATCCCCCAGAAACAACAATGCCCTGGCCGGGGTCAAGGCCCAGTTCTTGCATTTATCCCCACAGTGGTCATGACGCTTGTGTATGTTCTGGGCCATTACCTGTCCCTCTGTCTGGAGGTCAGCCGGAAGTTCCCTGATCACTGTGGAACTGCTTGGCCCTACTGCAGGCTCCCGGGGGGCTTGTGGGCTGACCCTGGGCTTGCTAGACCAGCCCTACTCTCCCCCTCGCCCCCTCCTGGAAACAAATGGGGACTTTCACCCCCTGTTGGGGAAAAGCTCAGAGCAGGCTGGCCCCCTTGGTTATTCTGACGATTTGGGGCCTTTCATCGCACCACCATGTCCCTGGCTAATCCGATCATTCTCAACCGCAGGGGATCAAGGATGGTCCCGGTTGCGGCTCTGTTTGGTACCTGTGCCAACCACCTTGGCTGCTCTGGAATATGTACCTCTGTTGGTGGGGCCACTTCATCCAGCTGAGAATATACCTGCTGCTCATCCTCCCCTCCCAGGGGAGCACTGGTCATTACCCTGTCATTTCACGAGTTGCACCCTGGATTGCCGCCTCTTGAAAGGTTTTCAAGTTTTTCCGAGCCCACCTAATGAGAACTTGCCAGGCCTCCTCGCAACGGGTTTGGGGAGATGCAAGGAGCTCCGTTCTGGCAGCCTCTAGAGCATCCTGATAATAATTCCTCAGTATGTCTACTACCAGTTAGACCAGTTGATTCTAGCTAGCCGAAGCCTGGAGTAGGAAGGAGGGGTGGTACTCCTTCAGGAAACTGAACATGCTTCTGACCAATCTCTTAAACTCCTCGTCCATAGAGGTAGCCCAATCTTGATTGTTCTACAAAAAAACAAACAAACAAAAAAAACAACTGTTTATAGGCCCTTCATGCCGCCATTGTTATCAGAAAAATATTGCAGCATTACCCACAGTATCCCCCACCCAACAAAAACTAATCAAAAGTGAACTAAGGGATGCTAGGACTGTCTGGGCCACACATTCCATAAAGGACCCGACTGGGTTCGACACCCCATCCCACTCCCCCCACGCCATCCTGTGAAGGGACATGCCAGAGGGAGTAATTTCTATAGAAAGAATGAGAAAGTCCCATTACTGAAGTCTGATGGCTCTGGAAAAAGTTAGGAATTAAAAAAATTACAACAGCTCCCCCCAGCCTAGCACCCATCTAGGAAAGTTTGGAGTAGAGATACTAGAGAGGAAAAAGTGCACGGGCCGACGCCTGTTAGATCACACTCTTGGAGTTGAGCTTAACATGCAATGATTTTATTTTTGCAGGGCCCCCAGGACCAGGGTTGAGAACCACTGCTCTGAAGAATCCTATCAGCTTGTGGAAAATGGGCACAAATGGGACCCCTTTAAGAAATCTGTAACAAAACACTGCTTTTGAAACTGATGTAGAAGATTGTATTTACTTTAAACAAAATTATGTATTGGTTTCATTTTCAATTGTGTGTGTTCTGTAACAGTTCTGAGGCTACAACAACCATCAAAATGTTTGTCTAAAAATTTGATTTTCGGGGTCAAGTAAGCAAGATGGACACTTGAGACTTTCCAGACTACAGTTTCTTGTTTTGTTCTCTCCATACAAACACAATATTATCAGTTAAATCTTGCCTCATGTATGCCTAAACCAAACAAAGATTTTCCTTTTTTTCAACATCTGGCTCTTCCACTTTAAAAAAGTAAGTGAGTCATCAGTCGACTGCGTGCTCTACTAACGAGAATCAGCTTGGCGACATTAGCACCCCAGAGGTAACCGGTACGGCAACCACAGAATACGGTTGCACTGCAAAAAATGCTTTTCTTACTTAGATTTTTTTTTGTCTTATTCCAGCCAAAATATCTAAAACTTCTTAAATCAAGAAGGATTTTCTAGACAAACAAAAAAAAAGTCTTGTTTTCAGAAAAAGACATCAAATTTAAGTGACTTTTTGCTTCGAACAAGCAAAATAATCTGCCAGTGGGGTAAGCAAAATAATCTTATTTCAAGCAGAAAACAAGATTATTTTTCTTACCCCACTGGCAGATTATTTTGCCTGTTTCAGCCAAAAACTCACTTAATTTTGACTGTTTTTTTCTGAAAACAAGACAATATTTTTCACTTGTCTAGAAAATCCTTCTTGATGTAAGACGTTTTAGATATTTTGGCTGGAAATAAGTGGAAGTAAGAAATAAAATGGAAGTAAGAAAAGCATTTTTTTTTTGCAGTGTGGGTATTGTTTGGGTTTTTTACAATACCGGTGTCAAATTGATACTGCAACAACGTATAGTTTATTCACAACGTATCTGTGTTATTCAAGCCTTCTCTGGTATTTTCATAACAATTAAGTATATTTATAATCAACTGCTAATCAAAAGAGCCTTTTTACTGTACAGAACATATGTTCTGACTCATTCTGTAATGAGAAGCTACATCAGATCACAAAAGGAAGTATCTGACTGGTACTGTGGAAAACATGTTACAATGTTCTCTCATGTTGGACAATGGGGTTAGAAATGCTTCTCATTGCAAGGGAATTTTACAAGGGGGGTTTAGCTTATGCATTTTAATTTCAGCATGTTTAAGCATATCCTTTTTATTTAGTTATTTATTTTTATCACTGTTATTACTTTATTCTTTTATTTTATTGTAACTTGTTTTAAACTTATTTATATGAGGTTTAATAAGCTAAATCTTACAAAGTGATCTATAGTTTTCTGTATACCAAGTGCCAACAATAGTTGCTCGTGGGGGGAAATGACTTGTAAGTACATTTAACATATATAATAAGGGAAATGGGGTATACTGTTGCTAGCATCATGCTACTCATGTTACCTTCTTGTTAAACTGTTGCTAGCAACATGCTGTCTTCATGCTAACAACATGTTAGTCATGTTACTATGTTGCTAGCATAATGCAAATCACAATAACAGTTTGTTTACAACCATAGATATGTATAGATGCCACATTCGACCGCTCCAGATACGGTGACGCAACCGTCATTTTGGAATGTTCAACTTGATGTCATTCACCTTAATAATCAATGAATATTCAAAGATGCCACAATCCTGCATAGCTGTAACATTGGTTATAAAAACCACCGGTATTTACCTGGTAATTGACGTCAAGATTAACCATTACAATATGGTGGAGGGCTTACATATAGCAGCTCATAGAAACAGTCACTAATGAGACATCTGTGTATACATATATATGGTTTAAAACATGTTAATATCTTGCTAGCAACATGCTAATGTTAATTTTGTTTGAACCTGTGTTAACATTGTTAGCATAATGCTTACACAATTAACATAATACAACATTGTTAGAATGTTGTTAACATGATGCTAACACAATTAGGGTTACTAGTAAAAATTAGACAAATAAAAATTATTGTCTAGTTTTCAAAAAAAAAAAAAAAAAAGTTTTGAGTTTTTGCTTGAAACAATTGTTACGTCCCAAGACATATTTTCATTGTTGTTTCTTATTTTTTTGGTTTACCAGTGTGGGGGTGTGGTCAAAGCCCTGTGCCTGTGCTATGTTTGGTTTCTCTCTCCCTCTGTCTCTCTCTTCTCTGCTCCCTCTCAGGCAGAATCACCATCACCTGTGGCTTGTTATGAGAACGTGCCTGAGACTGAGACTGGAGTAGGCAGTCCAGTGTTTGCACCAGAAAGACACACTTCTCCCCTGCTCCAGATTGAAAGTTGTGTGTTAGCAGTGGCTAATAGTCCTTCAGTTGTGAACGGTGTCTGGAGGTAGAACCTCTTCTTATTCTGCTTATTTGTTTAACTAAAGAGAAGAAATCTATTGTTTGTATACTGCTGAGACTTAAAAAGGGAAGCTTAGGGAGAGAGTGCCTTTTTTTTCTTTCTTGGACATTATTTTTATCCCTGTTTTTGGTTCAGTCAGGGAGTTGAGGGAAGTTTTATGTTGTTTATATCTCTTTTCTTTTGGACATTTGAGGTAAGTTAGTTGCTGCCTAAATTTAGTTAAGTGAACATTTTGTTTGTTATTTTAGGCCTTGCTCCCTTCTGAATCATTGCTTCAGAATCATTGAATCATCTCTTTTATGTTAAACTTATTGTTCCATTTATTTATTTATTTATTTTTTTTTAAATATCTAAGTTGGTGTCATCTTCACTCTGGGATGGAGGATTGAAGTGTGTTCTTGCTGCTTTTTTTTATTATTTATAGTTTTTTTTTTTTTTTTTTTTTTACTACTTCTCCTAAACCCATAGACAGGAGGGGAACTTTACAAGTGGGGGCTTGTCTGTCCACCTCTTAATTCTATTTTTGATGATTGACTCTGCTACTCTACTAAGTCTCTTATGGATGCAAGCATGTCAGTTGACGAATTTGCACTAATGCATAAGATTGTGTTCACTGGCGTGAGGCGTAATGCATTGCCTTTAATTGATGAGAGCTCAGCAAAGGTGCCTTGTCACTCATTCATGAAGAACTGTTGACTGTTGACTTCACTGTCTAATTATGCAGGTGTTGACGTTTTAGCACAAGGTATGGGTGTGCAATGCGTCAGCCTTCCCCTACATGACCTGTACTTAAAGTCGGATTTGGTAACCGGTCCTGTAAGACTTTGGGTTTGTTCACATTTGCCTGTTGATTGGGGTAGATGTTATCCTGGGCAACGATCTTGCTGGTGGAGATGTTTTCCCACGACCTGTCGAAATTTGTGAAACAAAAGCAAGTAATTGTTCAAGACATGTACTGTGCTTTCCTGCTGCCTTTCCTGTGTGCACCGTGTCACATGCCCAGGCAAGAAAATTCAGAGATGTAGTTGACCTCTCTGAAACCGTTTTGGACAGATTCTGCTACTTGTGTGCTGCTTGCCACAACCGTGATGGTCCGCTACCCAAGTCAAGGAAAAAAACGTTGAAAAATGAAAAGTGTCTCTTGTAGTTTGCAGCCAAATGAAGTTCCTGTACTTCTGCCTAAACTTGAGAATTTTGCAGCTCCCTATCAGGTGAAGGAGAAACTATTGTTTGTATAATGCTGAGACTTACTTTTGTCCCTGTTTTTGGTTCAGTCAGGGAGTTGAGGGAAGTTATGTTGTTTATTTCTTTTCTTTTGGACATTTGAGGTAAGTTAGTTGCTTCCTAAAATTAGTTAGTTGAAAATTTTAGGCCTTGCTCCTGAGTCATTGCTCCCTATCTCTTTTATGTTAAACTTATTGTTCCTTTTTTTTTTTTTTCTTTTTTTTCTTGTTTTTATTTTGTAAATAAACCTCTACTCTTGTAAATATCTAAGTTGGTGTCATCTTCACTCTGGGACAGAGGACTGAAGTGTTTTCTTGCCGCTTTTTTTTTTTTATTATTATTTTTATTATTTATGCTTTTTTTTCCTTTGCTACTTCCCCTTCTAAACTCCTAGACAGGAGGGGAACGTAACACAATCGAAATAATCCAATGCCAATGGGGTAAGCAAAATAATCTTGTTTTCTGTTTAAAATAAGCTTGTTTCGCTTACCCCATTGGCAGATTGCTTTGCTTATTCTAAGGAATAATAACTTAATTTTGACTTGCTTTTTCTGAAAACAAGACAATATATTTTACTTGTCTACAGAAAATCCTTTTTGATTTAAGAATTTTTTGAGACCTTAACAAAAAAAAATGCTTTTCTTACTTATATTTTTCTTTTAGTGTATTCAAATTGCATACATGCATGCAACATATTTGCCCATCAGCAACTATTGTTGCAGCACATTCAAATACGATTTAAGAAGAAAAAAAACCTAGGGAAAATAAATGCAAAACATTTTCACATAGGACACTGTTATCTCTTTCCACGCCAGCGTTTTTTTTTTATTTTTTTAAAAGGTGCCAGCCACTGTCACCGTCTTTTCTGTTATGCAATGCTTATTTTCTCACTCCTGAAACCACAGAACAAATTTTTAACAATAATTGTTTACCATGAGAGATTAAACCAGAACCAAATACACTTAATTCTTACTGCTTATAACTGACAGCACATTGTATATGTGCACGTCTACTACCGCTTTCCTTTTTTCCCTCGCTCTCATTGATCGCTCATTTTTATCCTACAACCGCGAGTGCAGCGTGCCTGCTGTGTGTTAGCCGGTTAGCTTGCCATTCACTTTTACTTTTTCTATCCGCCTCTACAACCGTTGTTGTTTTCTCCCCCTGCTTTTTTCTTCACAAGTTTATCAAACAACAGTGGTGAGTTGAAAGCGTTCTACAACTACGGTGAGTAATGGCTTCTTCTCCTTTCCTGGTAACCTGCAGCACCTGTCATATGCATAGCTTATCAATCTCTGTTGGCAGCGAGGGATTCACATGTGATAAATGCAGGGAAATAGTTAGGCAGACAGAGAAGATTTCAGAACAAGAGACACGCATCCAAACTTTAATCGAGGATTGTAAGAATGTGAGGGCCTCAGATACGGCTTTGGATGCGACTAGTTCAGGAAGTCCCGTACATTGTTCGGTTCCGGTAACTTCACCTTTGCAGCAGGGCAACTGGGTGACTGTGAGACGGCATAGTCACGGGTCAAAACACCGCTCTTCTTTTCTGATCAGAACATCAAACAGGTTCTCCCCACTCAGTGACGCACCCACTGAGAAACCTGATGAAAGTGCTCTAGTTATTGGCGATTTCTATTGTACGGAACGTGAAAATAGAGACACCAGTCACCATAGTCCAATGTTTACCGGGAGCCAGAGCACCTGACATCTTGGCAAATGTAAAAGTGCTGGCTAATGCTAAACGTAAATTCAGTAAGATCATTATTCACGTCGGCACAAATGATGTTCGACTTTGCTAGTCGGAGATCACTAAAAATAATGTTAAGGTGTGTGAACTTGCAAGTACCATGTCAAACACTGTAATTTGCTCTGGCCCTCTCCCTGCATATCGTGGTGACGAGATGCATAGCACGCTGTCATCACTAAGCTGGATGTCTAAGTGGTGCCCGCAGAATAACATAGGTTTCATAGACAATTGGACAAGTTTTTGGGGTGGACCTGACCTGTTCAAAAGAGATGGTCTTCATCCCTCCAGGGATGGTGCCGCTCTTCTCTCTAGTAATATGGCATATAGTCTTAGAGTTTGCACTTGACTAACTGGGGCCCAGGTCAGGAAGCAGACAGACTGGCTAATCCGACCGTCTGCTAGCTGCCTCATGTCACCAAAATCAGTTATTTCGCAGCACATAGAGACCCTTTCACCTAGATATCATGCTATAGAGATGTGTCTGTTCCCCAAGCTAGACAATACAAAAGACGTCCAAACCAATTTAAGAGTAACAATCTAATCAACATTCAACAAATAAAAAATGTACATAATACAGAGAAACAAACGATAAAACTTGGCCTTTTGAATATCAGGTCCCTCTCTACAAAAGCGCTTTTTGTAAATGATATGATCATTGATCATAACCTAGATGTGCTATGTTTGACAGAAACCTGGCTAAAACCAGATGATTACATTATCTTAAATGAGTCTACCCCTCATGATTACTGTTATAAACATGAGCCACATCTAAAAGGTAAAGGGGGAGGTGTTTCTACAATTTATAGCAATATTTTCAGTGTTTCTCAGAGAGCGGGCTTCAAGTATAACTCGTTTGAAGTAATGGTGCTTCATGTAACATTATCCCAGAGAGACAAGTGTTAATGATAAATCCCCCATGATGTTTGTATTTGCTACTGAATACAGGCCACCAGGGCACCATACAGATTTTCTTAAAGAATTCGCTGATTTTATATTTGAGCTGGTATTAGCTACAGGTAAGGTCTTAATAGTAGGTGACTTTAACATCCATGTCAATAATGAAATCAATGCACTGGGAGCAGCATTTACAGACATTTTAAATTCTATTGGAGTTAGACAACACGTGTCAGGTCCCACTCATTGTCGAAATCATACTCTAGACTTAATACTGTCACATGGAATTGATGTCAATGCCGTTGAGATTCTGCAGCAAAGTGATGATATCTCTGATCATTATCTAGTCTCATGTATTCTCCAGATGACTAAAACTGTAAATTCAACTCCTTATTACAAGTATGGTAGAACCATCACTTCTACTACAAAAGATTGCTTTCTAAGTAATCTTCCTGACTTATCTGAATTCCTCAGCATGTCCAATATCTCAGAAAAACTTGATGATGTAACAGAAACTATTGACTCTCTCTTTTCCAGGACTCTAGATACGGTCGCTCCTCTGCGCCTAAGGAAGATTAAGGAAAACAGTCCGACCCCATGGTATAACGAGCACACTCGCGCCCTAAAGAGAGCAGCCCGGAAAATGGAGCGCAGCTGGAGGAAAACAAAATTAGAGGTTTTTCGTACTGCTTGGCGTGACTGTACCCTATCGTGTAGAAAAGCGTTAAAATCGGCAAGATCTGATTACTTTTCGACTCTTTTAGAAGATAACAAACATAACCCTAGGTATTTATTCAATACAGTGCCTAAGTTAACAAAAAATAAAGAACCAACAGACACTGACTATGCCCATCAGCATAGCAGTAATGACTTTATGAACTACTTTACTTCCAAGATCGATGCTATTAGAGACAAAATTGTCACCATGCAGCCGTCAATTACAGTATTGCATCAGATAGTGCGCTATAGATCTCCTGGGGAACAATTTAAAGGATTGTTAGGCTGCATTAATTAAGTCAACTGGAGCCGGGAACACTTCCCATAACACCCAATGTAGTCAGTGCATCATCAGAAGAATGGCATCTACGCCAATATTAGTGTGTTTGTTTCTTATTCCGAGGTCACCTTAACCACCAGATCCAGTCCGTATCCAGATCAGATGGTCACTGCAGTCCTCTGGATCCAGTCCGTACCCAGCCCAGACGGTGGATCAGCACCTAGAGATGACTTCTACAGCACTGAATGTCAGCGGAGACCACATCGACTAGATGAGCACCAGAGACGGATCCCCAGTGAAGACCTCGTCACCTAGACGGCTGTCGGCACAAGACCACGGGAACCTGGTGAGTCCTCTGTGTCTGGCCAGAGGAGAACTGGCCCCCAACTGAGCCTGGTTTCTCCCAAGGTTTTTTTCTCCATTTGTCACCGATGGAGTTTTGGTTCCTTGCCGCTGTCGCCTCTGGCTTGCTTAGTTGGGGACACTTTATCTTCACACAATATTGTATTTTATTTTATTGTATTTGATTAACTACCTCTGAAAATTGAGTGTTTACTGTTGCCCTTGGCATTGTTGATGTACTATTTCCTATTTAATACTGTACAGCCGCCTTGTCACAATTCTGTATTGTTAAAGGCGGTATATAAATAAAGGTGACTTGATTGTATATTAGATAAATTCACCTGCTTACAATAAACCAGAAGCCAGGCTACAGAGCCAGGGTGGCACTGGCCCAATCAGATTGACGGCTGGTCCACCCAGTATATTTATATAAAGATAGGGGTGTGCGACATATATTGTCTGCTAAAAATACAGCAATTCTTGTTTTAACGATGCAAGTGTATCACAAAAACCTAATAAAACAAGGTGCCTATAGTGCACGCCGTATGTGATTAAGTCTAATTAGTAACTTAGACTACTGAGCATATGCATTTACAGTGCATTCTTTCAGTGCATGATTCAGTCTATTAAAATGCATTAAAAACGTTTACCATATTCAAGATATGGAGCAGAAAATTCATATATTTATATCATTTCATGTAGTTAATCAATTTAACACGAAGAGTGCCGTTTTTTATCCAAAAATCTGCATGATTACAAATGTGAAATTAATTTTTTACAACAGTTCAAGAAACAAGAAGTTAAAGTTTCGGCAAGAAAAATAATTCCAAACGCAGCCACAACACTATTTTGCATCTCTCAGAAACATGAATGTGTTTAATTCCTGAATGAATCAACCGTTTAAATGATTCATTAAAAAAAAAAAAAAAGTAAACTCTTCAACCGCCAACGCAGGCGTCAGCCAATCAGATCGCCATATGCAAATATACTAGTGCAGACTCTAGCCAATCCCATTCTGTACAGATACTGGCCAATCAGCGTGAAGCTTCAGACATGCCCTCCGTGAAGCGTTAACGCTGACGCCCCGTGTGAATGGGGCGTGACTCATTTACTAACAATGACTTGCTGCCACATACTATTTCACATCTTTTCATTTTTTTAAATAATGTCAAACATAAGATGTTTAAAACATCATAAAAAATTTTATGCATTTGTAACCACAGGTAAATGAATTCTATGTCCTTAAGAGCTGCATTAAACAGTAGTTAAAAACATCTACATGCCACTTCTAATGCAGCTTCTGTGTTTCCTTTGTATTGCAAACATGAATTTTGTTGATACTGATTTAATTTGTTTGATGCCTAAATGTTTTGTTATTCCAACTGACTGATTAAACAACGATTGGACAGCACAGTTTTTTTTTTTAAATGCCCATAAAAATGCCCATGAAACATAAAAATCAGTTTCAACTTATTAGAATAATTATTTTCTATGACTACTTGGCTGTGAACTGACCACAAACATGAAGAATATCAAAAACTTTTGGAGTCAGCTGTGCACAGTAATAGTGAAAAAAACAACATATGCTGGTAGGTATGTTTTGATGCTGGTTAGGTATGTTTTGGTGCTGGTTTAAGCTGGTCCTTTGCTGGTTTATTCTGGTCCTTAGCTGGTTTATGCTGATCCTTTGCTGGTTTATGCTGGTCCTTGACCAGCAACATGACCAGCATAAACCAGCTAAGGACCAGCTTAAACCAGCACCAAAACATACCTAACCAGCATCCCAGCATCAAAACATACCTACCAGCATATGCTGGGTTTTTTTCACCAGGTTAAGATACTAGCACAATAACACACTCAGCAATATGATCTAATTATCATTATTGGTAAAATCTTATAACATATCAAGATATTATTTTTGTCCACATCGCACATCCCTCGTAAACAATGAGTAAGATCCCACTGGAAGACTGTGATTTTCCACTTGTGCACTTATATTCTATCCACAAGTTTCCTATGAGGCCTTGCGTCAAAAGTGGGAGCGTCTTCCGGTTCAAAGTAAACAAGTGGGACATGATACTTATTCATTCAACAGTTGACAGTAGTGATTGGCAAATAAAGCCTTGTGAAGCACTGACATTTACCTCTGACTGTTTCAGGAAAAGATTCAAAGCTTTAAGTGTGTAGAAAACATCGCAATCTGATGGTTAGTAAAAAATAAAGCAGCCAAAATCCTGTAAAAGAAACTCCGTTGGACATAACTTTCATTACACATACCACAGATTGACTCATGTTACGTGCACAAATAAAAGTTTAACTGTGTGTGTGTGTGAGTGTGTGCTAAATTTCTGATAAATTCATTTACCCATAAAAACTCTGGCATTAAATGCTAGTACAAATATCTATGTGATGTAATAGAAGAGCAATGTACAAATATGAACTGCATATGGCAAATATTTAAATTTCCATGAAATAATTTGTATTTTTCATATTACTTGTATGACTGGGTATTTAAAAATATAAATGAATAAGTAATTTCTGGGGGTTTGAACCGACACAAAAAGTGAGTCGCACACTTCAGGTGAGGAAATAAACTGGAAATAAACTGTTGTCCTTAATCCCCACCTTAATAATCAACTTGGCCTAGTACTAAGGATGGTAGCGCATCCTGACGGCGAGTATTGAGCTTGTCAGCATGCGCTACCCCTCTGTTGGAGAAGCTTTATTAAGGTACCAACAGCAAGCATATCTGTTGCATGCAGTAGCCAGAGTCTGGTTCCTCACTAAAAGCTAAGGAGACTAGAGCCTGGTCTGTACTTGTGTGGCTGACCAATATTCGAAGACCTAGCATGCTGCTGGGGCCAGTTATTATTTGGCCGACAAGTAGGGGGAGCTCAGTCCCTGACGTGTGTAGTCAACTTGACCTATTGTTTCAGCTATATTCAGGCTATTAGGATGGCTACCCCTCTATTAGAGCAGCTGTATTGAACAGACCAGAGCAAAGCATGTTATTTGCCTGCAGTAGACAGAGGCTGGCTCCTCAGTACAGCTAAGTAGGCCTCAGCCTGGTCTGTTTTTGGATGGGAGACTTATTAGAAAAGGTCTAGGGTGCTATTCGTGTTACTTTTATGCTTATCAGCAGGGGGCGCTCATCCCCTGACGTGTATGGGTGCAATATTCCTCATTTAACTATGCAAACTTTAGACTGTAAAAAGAAACGACCTTTTGATCAAGCAATCAAGCGGTCCTTGTAAGACGGTGTGACCTTCAGGTGAGGAAATAAACTGTTGTCCTTAATCCCCACCTTAATAATCAACTTGGCCTAATGTTAAGGATGGTAGCGCATGATTACGGCGAGTATTGAGCTTGTCAGCATGCGCTACCCCTCTGTTGGAGAAGCTTTATTAAGGTACCAACAGGAAGCATGTCTTTTGCATGCAATAGCCAGAGTCTGGTTCCTCAGTAAAAGCTAAGGAGACTAGAGCCTGGTCTGTACTTGTGTGGCTGACCAATATTAGAAGACCTAGCATGCTGCTGGGGCCAGTTAGTTTATGGCCGACCAGCAGGGGGAGCTCAGTCCCTGACATGTGTGTAGTCAACTTGACCTACTGTTTGAGATGGTAGCGCATCCTGACGGCCAAATTGAGGCTGTCAGGATGCGCTACCGCTGTATTAGAGCAGATGTATTGAGGAGCCCAGGTCAAAGCATGTCCTTTACCTGCAGTAGCCAGAGGCTGGCTCTTCAGTAAAGCTAAGCAGGCTTCAACCTGGTTTGTTTTTGGATGGGAGACCTATTAGAAAAGGTCTAGTGCTATTCGTGTTGCTTTTATGCTGATCAGCAGGGGGCGCTCATCCCCTGACATGTATGGGTGCAATATTCCTCATTTAACTATGCGAACTTTAGACTGTAAAAAGAAACGACATTTTGATCAAGCAATCAGGCGGTCCTTGTAAGACGGTGTGACCTTCAGGTGAGGAAATAAACTGTTGTCCTTAATCCCCACCTTAATAATCAACTTGGCCTAATGTTAAGGATGGTAGCGCATGATTACGGCGAGTATTGAGCTTGTCAGCATGCGCTACCCCTCTGTTGGAGAAGCTTTATTAAGGTACCAACAGCAAGCATATCTGTTGCATGCAGTAGCCAGAGTCTGGTTCCTCACTAAAAGCTAAGGAGACTAGAGCCTGGTCTGTACTTGTGTGGTTGACCAATATTCGAAGACCTAGCATGCTGCTGGTGCCAGTTATTTTTGGCCGACCAGCAGGGGGAGCTGAGTCCCTGACGTGTGGTAGTCCTACTTGACCTATTGTTTGAGATGGTAGAAAAGCATCCTGAGAGAGGAATGGAAATGGAGGCTGTCAGGATGAAATTGCTACCTATCTAATAGAGGAAACAACTGTATTGTGAGCAACCCGAGAGCCAAGAAACGTGTCCTTTGCCTGCAGTAGCCAAGAGGGCTGGCTATAGTAAAAGCTAAACGGAGCCTCAAACTGGTCTGTTTTGGATGGGAGACCACAATAAAACCGAGTCTAGGGGGTGCTATTAGGTGTTGCTTTTATGCTGATGATCAATGAGGGCACTCATCCCCTACGACATAATATGGAATTTAATATTTCTCCTTATATATATGTCGAGACTTTAAGACTGCTTAGAAGCGACCTTTTGATCAAACAATCAAGCTGATCCTTAGCAAGGCGGTCGACCTTCAGGTGAGGAAATGGCTATTTGTCCTTAAGCCCGCCTTAATAATCCGGCTTGGCCTATGTGTGTTGGAGGTTGAAGTGCGAAGCGCATCCCTGGCGGTATTGAGCTTGTCAGCATGCGCTACCCTCTATTAACTTTATTAAGGTACCAACAGGAAGCATATCTTTTTGCATGCAGTAGCCGGGAATGCAGTTCCCTCACTAAAAAGCTAAAGGAGACTAGAGCCTGGTCTGTACTTGTGTAGTTGACCAATATTAGAAGACCAGCATGCTGCTGGGGCCGAAGTTATTTTAACCCGACCAGCAGGAGGCTGATCCCTGGCGGTGTGTGCTTGAAAGTCAACGATCTATTGTTTGAGATAGTAGCGCATCCCACCAGAAGGCCAAATTGAGGCTGTTCGGGATCGCTATATCAGAACGATGTATTAAACAACCCGAGGCAAAGCATGTCATTTGCCTGCTGTAGCCAGAGTCTGGCTCCTCAGAAAAGCTAAGCTGGCCTCAGCCTGGTCTATTTTTGGATGGGAGACCTATTAGAAAAGGTCTAGTGCTATTCGTGTTGCTTTTATGCTGATCAGCAGGGGCCGCTCATCCCCTGACATGTATGGGTGCAATATTCCTCATTTAACTATGCGAACTTTAGACTGTAAAAAGAAACGACCTTTTGATCAAGCAATCAAGCGATCCTTGTAAGACGGTGCGACCTTCAGGTGAGGAAATAAACTGTTGTCCTTAATCCCCACCTTAATAATCAACTTGGCCTATTGTTAAGGATGGTAGGGCATGCTGACGGCGAGTATTGAGCTTATCAGCATGCGCTACCCCTCTGTTGGAGAAGCTTTATTAAGGTACCAACAGGAAGGATGTCTTTTGCATGCAATAGCCAGAGGCTGGTTCCTCACTAAAAGCTAAGGAGACGAGAGCCTGGTCTGTACTTGTGTGGTTGACCAATATTCGAAGACCTAGCATGCTGCTGGGGCCAGTTATTTTATGGCCGACCAGCAGGGGGAGCTGAGTCCCTGGCGATTATTATTGTGAAGTCAACTTGACTATTGTTTGAGATGGTAGAAGAAGAAGCATCCTGAAGAATGGAAATGGAGCTGTCAGGATGGTAGCTACCTATCTAATAGAGCAACTGAGTGAAAGACATTGGAGCAAGAAACATGTCCCTTTCCTACCACGGTAGCCAGAGGCAGGCTCCTCAGTAAAGCTAAGCAGGGCTCAACCTGGTCTGTTTTTGGATGGGAGAGCTATTAGAAAAGGTCTAGGGTGCTATTCGTGTTGCTTTTATGCTGATCAGCAGGGGGCGCTCATCCCCTGACATGTATGGGTGCAATATTCCTCATATATATATATATATATATGCGAACTTTAGACTGTAAAAAGAAACGACCTTTTGATCAAGCAATCAAGTGGTCCTTGTAAGACGGTGCGACCTTCAGGTGAGGAAATAAACTGTTGTCCTTAAACCCCACCTTAATAATCAACTTGGCCTAGTGTTAAGGATGGTAGCACATCCTGACGGCGAGTATTGAGCTTGTCAGCATGCGCTACCCCTCTGTTGGAGAAGCTTTATTAAGGTACCAACAGGAAGGATGTCTTTTGCATGCAATAGCCTGAGTCTGGTTCCTCACTAAAAGCTAAGGAGACTAGAGCCTGATCTGTACTTGTGTGGCTGACCAATATTAGAAGACCCAGCATGCTGCTGGGGCCAGTTATTTTTTGGCCATCCAGCAGGGGGAGCTCAGTCCCTGACATGTGTGTAGTCAACTTGACCTATTGTTTGAGATGGTAGCGCATCCTGACGGCCAAATTGAGGCTGTCAGGATGCGCTACCGCTGTATTAGAGCAGATGTATTAAAAAACCCAAGGCAAAGCATGTTATTTGCCTGCTGTAGCCAGAGTCTGGCTCCTCAGAAAAGCTAAGCTGGCCTCAGCCTGATCTGTTTTTGGATGGGAGACCTATTAGAAAAGGTCTAGGGCTATTCTTGTTGCTTTTATGCTGATCAGCAGGGAGCGCTCATCCCCTTACATGTATGGGTGCAATATTCCTCATTTAACTATGCGAACTTTAGACTGTAAAAAGAAACGACCTTTTGATCAAGCAATCAAGCGGTCCTTATAAGACGGTGTGACCTTCAGGTGAGGAAATAAACTGTTGTCCTTAATCCCCACCTTAATAATCAACTTGGCCTAATGTTAAGGATGGTAGCGCATGATTTCGGCGAGTATTGAGCTTGTCAGCATGCGCTACCCCTCTGTTGGAGAAGCTTTATTAAGGTATCAACAGGAAGGATCTTTTGCATGCAATAGCCAGAGTCTGGTTCCTCACTAAAAGCTAAGGAGACTAGAGCCTCGTCTGTACTTGTGTGGCTGACCAATATTAGAAGACCTAGCATGCTGCTGGGGCCAGTTATGTTTTGGCCGACCAGCAGGGGGAGCTCAGTCCCTGACATGTGTGTAGTCAACTTGACCTATTGTTTGAGATGGTAGCGCATCCTGAAGGCCAAATGGAGGCTGTCAGGATGTGCTACCTATCTATTAGAGCAGCTGTATTGAGCAACCAAGAGCAAAGCATGTCCTTTGCCTGCAGTAGCCAGAGGCTGGCTTCTCAGTAAAGCTAAGCAGACCTCAAGCTGGTCTGTTTTTGGATGGGAGCCCTATTAAAACAGGTCTAGGGTGCTATTCGTGTTGCTTTTATGCTGATCAGCGGGGGCACTCATCCCCTGACATGTATGGGTGCAATATTCCTCATATATATATATGCGAACTTTATACTGTAAAAAGAAACGACCTTTTGATCAAGCAATCAACGATCCTTGTAAGACGGTGCGACCTTAAGGCGAGGAAATAAACTGTTGTCCTTAATCCCCACCTTAATAATCAACTTGGCCTATTGTTAAGGATGGTAGCGCATGATTACGGCGAGTATTGAGCTTGTCAGCATGCGCTACCCCTCTGTTGGAGAAGCTTTATTAAGGTATCAACAGGAAGGATGTCTTTTGCATCCAATAGCCAGAGTCTGGTTCCTCACTAAAAGCTAAGGAGACTAGAGCCTGGTCTGTACTTGTGTGGCTGACCAATATTAGAAGACCTAGCATGCTGCTGGGGCCAGTTATTTTTTGGCCATCCAGCAGGGGGAGCTGAGTCCCTGACATGTGTGTAGTCAACTTGCCCTATTGTTTGAGATGGTAGCGCATCCTGAAGGCCAAATTGAGGCTGTCAGGATGCGCTACCGCGCTATTAGAGCACATGTATTAAACAAACCAAGGCAAAGCATGTTATTTGCCTGCTGTAGCCAGAGTCTGGCTCCTCAGTAAAGCTAAGCTGGCCTCAGCCTGGTCTGTTTTTGGATGGGAGACCTATTAGAAAAGGTCTAGGGCTATTCGTGTTGCTTTTATGCTGATCAGCAGGGGGCGCTCATCCCCTGACATGTATGGGTGCAATATTCCTCATTTAACTATGCGAACTTTATACTGTAAAAAGAAACGACCTTTTGATCAAGCAATCAGGCGGTCCTTGTAAGACGGTGTGACCTTCAGGTGAGGAAATAAACTGTTGTCCTTAATCCCCACCTTAATAATCAACTTGGCCTAATGTTAAGGATGGTAGCGCATGATTACGGCGAGTATTCAGCTTGTCAGCATGCGCTACCCCTCTGTTGGAGAAGCTTTATTAAGGTACCAACAGGAAGCATGTCTTTTGCATGCAGTAGCCAGAGTCTGGTTCCTCAATAAAGCTAAGGAGACTAGAGCCTGGTCTGTACTTGTGTGGTTGACCAATATTCGAAGACCTAGCATGCTGCTGGGGCCAGTTATTTTTGGCCGACCAGCAGGGGGAGTTCAGTCCCTGACGTGTGTGTAGTCTACTTAACCTATTGTTTGAGACGGTAGCGCATCCTGAAGGCCAAATGGAGGCTGTCAGGATGTGCTACCTATCTATTAGAGCAGCTGTATTGAACAACCAAGAGCAAAGCATGTCCTTTGCCTGCAGCAGCCAGAGGCTGGGTTCTCAGTAAAGCTAAGCAGGCCTCAAACTGGTCTTTTTTTGGATGGGAGACCTATTAAAACAGGTCTAGGGTGCTATTTGTGTTGCTTTTATGCTGATCAGCGGGGGCACTCATCCCCTGACATGTATGGGGGCAATATTCCTCATATATATATATGCGAACTTCAGACTGTAAAAAGAAACGACCTTTTGATCAAGCAATCAAGCGATCCTTGTAAGACGGTGCGACCTTCAGGCGAGGAAATAAACTGTTGTCCTTAATCCCCACCTCAATAATCAACTTGGCCTATTGTTAAGGATGGTAGCGCATGCTGACGGCGAGTATTGAGCTTGTCAGCATGCGCTACTCGTCTGTTGGAGAAGCTTTATTAAGGTACCAACAGGAAGGATGTCTTTTGCATGCAATAGCCAGAGTCTGGTTCCTCACTAAAAGCTAAGGAGACTAGAGCCTGGTCTGTACTTGTGGGGCTGACCAATATTAGAAGACCCAGCATGCTGCTGGGGCCAGTTATTTTTTGGCCATCCAGCAGGGGGAGCTCAGTCCCTGACATGTGTGTAGTCAACTTGACCTATTGTTTGAGATGGTAGCGCATCCTGACGGCCAAATTGAGGCTGTCAGGATGCGCCACCGCTGTATTAGAGCAGATGTATTGAGGAGCCTAGGTCAAAGCATGTCCTTTACCTGCAATAGCCAGAGGCTGGCTCCTCAGTAAAGCTAAGCAGGCTTCAACCTAGTCTATTTTTGGATGGGAGACCTATTAGAAAAGGTCTAGTGCTATTCGTGTTGCTTTTATGCTGATCAGCAGGGGGCGCTCATCCCATGACATGTATGGGTGCAATATTCCTCATTTAACTATGCGAACTTTAGACTGTAAAAAGAAACGACCTTTTGATCAAGCAATCAAGCGATCCTTGTAAGACGGTGCGACCTTCAGGTGAGGAAAAAAACTGTTGTCCTTAATCCCCACCTTAATAATCAACTTGGCCTAGTGTTAAGGATGGTAGCGCATGCTGACGGCGAGTATTGAGCTTATCAGCATGAGATACCTCTCTGTTGGAGAAGCTTTATTAAGGTACCAACAGGAAGCATGTCTTTTGCATACAGTAGCCAGAGTCTGGTTCCTCACTAAAAGCTAAGGAGACTAGAGCCTGGTCTGTACTTGTGTGGCTGACCAATATTAGAAGCCCTAGCATGCTGCTGGGGCCATTTAGTTTTTGGCCATCCAGCAGGGGGAGCTGAGTCCCTGACATGTGTGTAGTCAACTTGACCTATTGTTTGAGATGGTAGCGCATCCTGAAGGCCAAATTGAGGCTGTTAGGATGCGCTACCGCGCTATTAGAGCACATGTATTAAACAAACCGAGGCAAAGCATGTTATTTGCCTGCTGTAGCCAGAGTCTGGCTCCTCAGAAAAGCTAAGCTGGCCTCAGCCTGGTCTGTTTTTGGATGGGAGACCTATTAGAAAAGGTCTAGGGCTATTTGTGTTTCTTTTATGCTGATCAGCAGGGGGCGCTCATCCCCTGACATGTATGGGTGCAATATTCCTCATTTAACTATGCGAACTTTAGACTGTAAAAAGAAACGACCTTTTGATCAAGCAATCAGGCGGTCCTTGTAAGACTGTGTGACCTTCAGGTGAGGAAATAAACTGTTGTCCTTAATCCCCACCTTAATAATCAACTTGGCCTAATGTTAAAGATGGTAGCGCATGATTACGGCGAGTATTGAGCTTGTCAGCATGCGCTACCCCTCTGTTGGAGAAGCTTTATTAAGGTACCAACAGGAAGGATGTCTTTTGCATGCAATAGCCAGAGTCTGGTTCCTCACTATAAGCTAAGGAGACTAGACCCTGGTCTGTACTTGTGTGGCTGACCAATATTAGAAGACCTAGCATGCTGCTGGGGCCAGTTATTTTATGGCCGACCAGCAGGGGGAGCTCAGTCCCTGACATGTGTGTAGTCAACTTGACCTATTGTTTGAGATGGTAGCGCATCCTGACGGCCAAATTGAGGCTGTCAGGATGCGCTACCGCTGTATTAGAGCAGATGTATTGAGGAGCCCAGGTCAAAGCATGTTCTTTACCTGCAGTAGCCAGAGGCTGGTTCCTCAGTAAAGCTAAGCAGGCCTCAACCTTATTTGTTTTTGGATGGGAGACCTATTAGAAAAGGTCTACTGCTATTCGTGTTGCTTTTATGCTGATCAGCAAGGGACGCTCATCCCCTGACATGTATGGGTGCAATATTCCTCATTTAACTATGCGAACTTTAGACTGTAAAAAGAAACGACCTTTTGATCAAGCAATCAAGCGGTCCTTGTAAGACGGTGCGACCTTCAGGTGAGGAAATAAACTGTTGTCCTTAATCCCCACCTTAATAATCAACTTGGCTTATTGTTAAGGATGGTAGCGCATGCTGACGGCGAGTATTGAGCTCATCAGGATGAGATACCTCTCTGTTGGAGAAGCTTTATTAAGGTACCAACAGGAAGCATGTCTTTTGCATACAGTAGCCAGAGTCTGGTTCCTCACTAAAAGCTAAGGAGACTAGAGCCTGGTCTGTACTTGTGTGGCTGACCAATATTAGAAGACCTAGCATGCTGCTGGGGCCAGTTATTTTTTGGCCATCCAGCAGGGGGAGCCGAGTCCCTGACATGTGTGTAGTCAACTTGACCTATTGTTTGAGATGGTAGCGCATCCTGAAGGCCAAATTGAGGCTGTTAGGATGCGCTACCGCGCTATTAGAGCACATGTATTAAACAAACCGAGGCAAAGCATGTTATTTGCCTGCTGTAGCCAGAGTCTGGCTCCTCAGAAAAGCTAAGCTGGCCTCAGCCTGGTCTGGTTTTGGATGGGAGACCTATTAGAAAAGGTCTAGGGCTATTTGTGTTGCTTTTATGCTGATCAGCAGGGGGCGCTCATCCCCTGACATGTATGGGTGCAATATTCCTCATTTAACTATGCGAACTTTAGACTGTAAAAAGAAACGACCTTTTGATCAAGCAATCAGGCTGTCCTTGTAAGACGGTGTGACCTTCAGGTGAGGAAATAAACTGTTGTCCTTAATCCCCACCTTAATAATCAACTTGGCCTAATGTTAAAGATGGTAGCGCATGATTACGGCGAGTATTGAGCTTGTCAGCATGCGCTACCCCTCTGTTGGAGAAGCTTTATTAGGGTACCAACAGGAAGGATGTCTTTTGCATGCAATAGCCAGAGTCTGGTTCCTCACTAAAAGCTAAGGAGACTAGAGCCTGGTCTGTACTTGTGTGGCTGACCAATATTAGAAGACCTAGCATGCTGCTGGGGCCAGTTATTTTATGGCCGACCAGCAGGGGGAGCTCAGTCCCTGACATGTGTGTAGTCAACTTGACCTATTGTTTGAGATGGTAGCTCATCCTGACGGCCAAATTGAGGCTGTCAGGATGCGCTACCGCTGTATTAGAGCAGATGTATTGAGGAGCCCAGGTCAAAGCATGTTCTTTACCTGCAGTAGCCAGAGGCTGGCTCCTCAGTAAAGCTAAGCAGGCCTCAACCTTATTTGTTTTTGGATGGGAGACCTATTAGAAAAGGTCTAGTGCTATTCGTGTTGCTTTTATGCTGATCAGCAAGGGACGCTCATCCCCTGACATGTATGGGTGCAATATTCCTCATTTAACTATGTGAACTTTAGACTGTAAAAAGAAACGACCTTTTGATCAAGCAATCAAGCGGTCCTTGTAAGACGGTGCGACCTTCAGGTGAGGAAATAAACTGTTGTCCTTAAACCCCACCTTAATAATCAACTTGGCCTAGTGTTAAGGATGGTAGCACATCCTGACGGCGAGTATTGAGCTTGTCAGCGTGCGCTACCCCTCTGCTGGAGAAGCTTTATTAAGGTACTAACAGGAAGCATGTCTTTTGCATGCAGTAGCCAGAGTCTGGTTCCTTACTAAAAGCTAAGGAGACTAGAGCCTGGTCTGTACTTGTGTGGTTGACCAATATTCGAAGCCCTAGCATGCTGCTGGGGCCAGTTATTTTTGGCCGACCAGCAGGGGGAGCTCAGTCCCTGACGTGTGTGTAGTCTACTTGACCTATTGTTTGAGACGGTAGCGCATCCTGAAGGCCAAATGGAGGCTGGCAGGATGTGCTACCTATCTATTAGAGCAGCTGTATTGAGCAACTGAGAGCAAAGCATGTCCTTTGCCTGCAGTAGCCAGAGGCTGGCTTCTCAGTAAAGCTAAGCTGGCCTCAAACTGGTCTGTTTTTGGATGGGAGACCTATTAAAACAGGTCTAGGGTGCTATTCGTGTTGCTTTTATGCTGATCAGCGGGGGCACTCATCCCCTGACATGTATGGGTGCAATATTCCTCATATATATATATGCGAACTTTAGACTGTAAAAAGAAACGACCTTTTGATCAAGCAATCAAGCGATCCTTGTAAGACGGTGCGACCTTCAGGCGAGGAAATAAACTGTTGTCCTTAATCCCCACCTTAATAATCAACTTGGCCTATTGTTAAGGATGGTAGCGCATGATTACGGCGAGTATTGAGCTTGTCAGCGTGCGCTACCCCTCTGGTGGAGAAGCTTTATTAAGGTACCAACAGGAAGGATGTCTTTTGCATGCAATAGCCAGAGTCTGGTTCCTCACTAAAAGCTAAGGAGACTAGAGCCTGGTCTGTACTTGTGTGGCTGCCCAATATTAGAAGACCTAGCATGCTGCTGGGGCCAGTTATTTTTTGGCCGACCAGCAGGGGGAGCTCAGTCCCTGACATGTGTGTAGTCAACTTGACCTATTGTTTGAGATGGTAGCGCATCCTGAAGGCCAAATGGAGGCTGTCAGGATGTGCTACCTATCTATTAGAGCAGCTGTATTGAGCAACCAAGAGCAAAGCATGTCCTTTGCCTGCAGTAGCCAGAGGCTGGCTTCTCAGTAAAGCTAAGCAGACCTCAAACTGGTCTGTTTTTGGATGGGAGACCTATTAAAACAGGTCTAGGGTGCTATTCGTGTTGCTTTTATGCTGATCAGCGGGGGCACTCATCCCCTGACATGCATGGGTGCAATATTCCTCATATATATACATGCGAACTTTATACTGTAAAAAGAAACGACCTTTTGATCAAGCAATCAAGCGATCCTTGTAAGACGGTGCGACCTTAAGGCGAGGAAATAAACTGTTGTCCTTAATCCCCACCTTAATAATCAACTTGGCCTATTGTTAAGGATGCAGCTGATGACAATACGGCGAGATTAGAAAGTTTATCAGCATGCGCCACCCCTGCCAGAGAAGTTTGGGCAAAACAACAGGAAGGATATTCTCGGTAATGCAATAGCCAGAGTCCGAAGTTCCCTCACTAAAGCTAAGGAGACTAGAGCCTGGTCTGTACTCCTTGTGGCTGGACCAATATTAGAAGACGGCAATACGCTGCTGGGGCCAAGCTATTTTGGCCATCCAGCAGGGGAGTCAGTCCCTGACACGTAGTCAATCAATTACACCAGTTTGAGATTTGCAGCGCATCCCGAAGGCCAAATTGAGGCTGGGGTTCGTGGGATGCCACCGCCACTATTAGAGCAGACGCATAAAAGAACCCAAGGCAGCACGTTATTTGCCTTCTGCAGCTGTAGAGTCTAGCTCTCAGAGCTTTCAAGCTGGCCTCACTATTCAGCGGCTACGGGAGACCTGTCGAAAAGGCCTTAGGCCATTCGTGGTTGCTTTTATGCTGATCAGCAGGGGCTTCATCCTTGCTACGTATGGGCAATATCTCATTTGAATCCATGCCAATCCTTTAGACTGTAAAAAGAAACGACCTTTTGATCAAGCAATCAAGCGGTCCTTGTAAGACGGTATGACCTTCAGGTGAGGAAATAAACTGTTGTCCTTAATCCCCCCCTTAATAATCAACTTGGCCTAATGTTAAGGATGGTAGCGCATGATTACGGCGAGTATTGAGCTTGTCAGCATGCGCTACCCCTCTGTTGGAGAAGCTTTATTAAGGTATCAACAGGAAGGATCTTTTGCATGCAATAGCCAGAGTCTGGTGCCTCACTAAAAGCTAAAGAGACTAGAGCCTGGTCTGTACTTGTGTGGCTGACCAATATTAGAAGACCTAGCATGCTGCTGGGGCCAGTTATTTTTTGGTCGACCAGCAGGGGGAGCTCAGTCCCTGACATGTGTGTAGTCAACTTGACCTATTGTTGGAGATGGTAGCGCATCCTGACGGCGAAATTAAGGCTGTCAGGATGCGCTACCGCTGTATTAGAGCAGATGTATTGAGGAGCCCAGGTCAAAGCATGTCCTTTCCCTGCAATAGCCAGAGGCTGGCTTCTCAGTAAAGCTAAGCAGGCTTCAACCTGGTCTATTTTTGGATGGGAGACCTATTAGAAAAGGTCTAGTGCTATTCGTGTTGCTTTTATGCTGATCAGCGGGGGCGCTCATCCCCTGACATGTATGGGTGCAATATTCCTCTTTTAATATGCGAACTTTAGACTGTAAAAAGAAACGACCTTTTGATCAAGCAATCAAGCGATCCTTGTAAGACGGTGCGACCTTCAGGTGAGGAAATAAACTGTTGTCCTTAATCCCCACCTTAATAATCAACTTGGCCTATTGTTAAGGATGGTAGTGCATGCTGCCGGCGAGTATTGAGCTTATCAGCATGCGCTACCCCTCTGTTGGAGAAGCTTTATTAAGGTACCAACAGGAAGGATGTCTTTTGCATGCAATTGCCAGAGTCTGGTTCCTCACTAAAAGCTAAGGAGACTAGAGCCTGGTCTGTACTTGTGTGGCTGACCAATATTAGAAGACCTAGCATGCTGCTGGGGCCATTTAGTTTTTGGCCATCCAGCAGGGGGAGCTGAGTCCCTGACATGTGTGTAGTCAACTTGACCTATTGTTTGAGATGGTAGCGCATCCTGAAGGCCAAAGTGAGGCTGTCAGGATGCGCTACCGCGCTATTAGAGCAGATGTATTAAACAACCCGAGGCAAAGCATGTCATTTTCCTGCTGTAGCCAGAGTCTGGCTCCTCAGAAAAGCTATGCTGGCCTCAGCCTGGTCTATTTTTGGATGGGAGACCTATTAGAAAAGGTCTAGTGCTATTCGTGTTGCTTTTATGCTGATCAGCAGGGGGCGCTCATCCCCTGACATGTATGGGTGCAATATTCCTCATTTAACTATGCAAACTTTAGACTGTAAAAAGAAACGACCTTTTGATCAAGCAATCAGGCGGTCCTTGTAAGACGGTGTGAACTTCAGGTGAGGAAATAAACTGTTGTCCTTAATCCCCACCTTAATAATCAACTTGGCCTATTTTTAAGGATGGTAGCGCATGCTGACGGCGAGTATTGAGCTTATCAGCATGCTCTACCTCTCTGTTGGAGAAGCTTTATTAAGGTACCAACAGGAAGCATGTCTTTTGCATACAGTAGCCAGAGTCTGGTTCCTCACTAAAAGCTAAGGAGACTAGAGCCTGGTCTGTACTTGTGTGGTTGACCAATATTCGAAGCCCTAGCATGCTGCTGGGGCCAGTTATTTTTGGCCGACCAGCAGGGGGAGCTGAGTCCCTGACGTGTGTGTAGTCAACTTGACCTATTGTTTGAGATGGTAGCGCATCCTGAAGGCCAAATGGAGGCTGTCAGGATGTGCTACCTATCTATTAGAGCAGATGTATTGAACAACCCAAGGGAAAGCATGTCACTTGCCTGCTGTAGCCAGAGTCTGGCTCCTCAGAAAAGCTACGCTGACCTCAGCCTGGTCTATTTTTGGATGGGAGACCTATTAAAAAAGGTCTAGGGTGCTATTCGTGTTGCTTTTATGCTGATCAGCGGGGGCACTCATCCCCTGACATGTAAGGGTGCAATATTCCTCATATATCTATGCGAACTTTAGACTGTAAAAAGAAACGACCTTTTGATCAAGCAATCAAGCGATCCTTGTAAGACGGTGCGACCTTCAGGTGAGGAAATAAACTGTTGTCCTTAATCACCACCTTAATAATCAACTTGGCCTATTGTTAAGGATGGTAGTGCATGCTGACGGCGAGTATTGAGCTTATCAGCATGCGCTACCCCTCTGTTGGAGAAGCTTTATTAAGGTACCAACAGGAAGCATGTCTTTTGCATACAGTAGCCAGAGTCTGGTTCCTCACTAAAAGCTAAGGAGACTAGAGCCTGGTCTGTACTTGTGTGGCTGACCAATATTAGAAGCCCTAGCATGCTGCTGGGGCCATTTAGTTTTTGGCCATCCAGCAGGGGGAGCTGAGTCCCTGACGTGTGTAGTCAACTTGACATATTGTTTGAGATGGTAGCGCATCCTGAAGGCCAAAGTGAGGCTGTCAGGATGCGCTACCGCGCTATTAGAGCAGATGTATTAAACAACCCGAGGCAAAGCATGTCATTTTCCTGCTGTAGACAGAGTCTGGCTCCTCAGAAAAGCTAAGCTGGCCTCAGCCTGGTCTATTTTTGGATGGGAGACCTATTAGAAAAGGTCTAGTGCTATTCGTGTTGCTTTTATGCTGATCAGCAGGGGGCGCTCATCCCCTGACATGTATGGGTGCAATATTCCTCATTTAACTATGGGAACTTTAGACTGTAAAAAGAAACGACCTTTTGATCAAGCAATCAGGCGGTCCTTGTAAGACGGTGTGACCTTCAGGTGAGGAAATAAACTGTTGTCCTTAATCCCCACCTTAATAATCAACTTGGCCTATTGTTAAGGATGGTAGCACATGCTGACGGCGAGTATTGAGCTTATCAGCATGAGATACCTCTCTGTGGGAGAAGCTTTATTAAGGTACCAACAGGAAGCATGTCTTTTGCATACAGTAGCCAGAGTCTGGTTCCTCACTAAAAGCTAAGGAGACTGGAGCCTGGTCTGTACTTGTGTGGCTGACCAATATTAGAAGACCTAGCATGCTGCTGGGGCCAGTTATTTTTGGCCATCCAGCAGGGGGAGCTGAGTCCCTGACATGTGTGTAGTCAACTTGACCAATTGTTTGAGATGGTAGCGCATCCTGAAGGCCAAATTGAGGCTGTCAGGATGCGCTACCGCGCTATTAGAGCAGATGTATTAAACAACCCAAGGCAAAGCGTGTTATTTGCCTTCTGTAGCCAGAGTCTGGCTCCTCAGAAAAGCTAAGCTGGCCTCAGCCTGGTCTGTTATTGGATGGGAGACCTATTAGAAAAGGTCTAGGGCTATTCGTGTTGCTTTTATGCTGATCAGCAGGGGGCGCTCATCCCCTTACATGTATGGGTGCAATATTCCTCATTTAACTATGCGAACTTTAGACTGTAAAAAGAAACAACCTTTTGATCAAGCGATCCTTGTAAGACGGTGCGACCTTCAGGCGAGGAAATAAACTGTTGTCCTTAATCCCCACCTTAATAATCAACTTGGCCTATTGTTAAGGATGGTAGCGCATGCTGACGTCGAGTATTGAGCTTATCAGGATGAGATACCTCTCTGTTGGAGAAGCTTTATTAAGGTACCAACAGGAAGCATGTCTTTTGCATACAGTAGCCAGAGTCTGGTTCCTCACTAAAAGCTAAGGAGACTAGAGCCTGGGCTGTACTTGTGTGGTTGACCAATATTCGAAGACCTAGCATGCTGCTGGGGCCAGTTATTTTTGGCCGACCAGCAGGGGGAGCTCAGTCCCTGACGTGTGTGTAGTCAACTTGACCTATTGTTTGAGATGGTAGCGCATCCTGAAGGCCAAATTGAGGCTGTCAGGATGCGCTACCGCGCTATTAGAGCAGATGTATTGAATAACCCAAGGGAAAGCATGTCACTTGCCTGCTGTAGCCAGAGTCTGGCTCCTCAGAAAAGCTAAGCTGGCCTCAGCCTGGTCTATTTTTGGATGGGAGACCTATTAAAAAAGGTCTAGGGTGCTATTCGTGTTGCTTTTATGCTGATCAGCGGGGGCACTCATCCCCTGACATGTATGGGTGCAATATTCCTCATATATCTATGCGAACTTTAGACTGTAAAAAGAAACGACCTTTTGATCACGCAATCAAGCGATCCTTGTAAGACGGTGCGACCTTCAGGTGAGGAAATAAACTGTTGTCCTTAATCCCCACCTTAATAATCAACTTGGCCTATTGTTAAGGATGGTAGTGCATGCTGACGGCAAGTATTGAGCTTATCAGCATGCGCTACCCCTCTGTTGGAGAAGCTTTATTAAGGTACCAACAGGAAGGATNCAAAGCATGTCCTTTCCCTGCAATAGCCAGAGGCTGGCTTCTCAGTAAAGCTAAGCAGGCTTCAACCTGGTCTGTTTTTGGATGGGAGACCTATTAGAAAAGGTCTAGTGCTATTCGTGTTGCTTTTATGCTGAGCAGCGGGGGCACTCATCCCCTGACATGTATGGGTGCAATATTCCTCATATATCTATGCGAACTTTAGACTGTAAAAAGAAACGACCTTTTGATCAAGCAATCAAGCGATCCTTGTAAGACGGGGCGACCTTCAGGTGAGGAAATAAACTGTTGTCCTTAATCCCCACCTTAATAATCAACTTGGCCTATTGTTAAGGATGGTAGTGCATGCTGACGGCGAGTATTGAGCTTATCAGCATGCGCTACCCCTCTGTTGGAGAAGCTTTATTAAGGTACCAACAGGAAGGATGTCTTTTGCATGCAATTGCCAGAGTCTGGTTCCTCACTAAAAGCTAAGGAGACTAGAGCCTGGTCTGTACTTGTGTGGCTGACCAATATTAGAAGACCTAGCATGCTGCTGGGGCCAGTTATTTTTTGGCCGACCAGCAGGGGGAGCTCAGTCCCTGACATGTGTGTAGTCAACTTGACCTATTGTTTGAGATGGTAGCGCATCCTGACGGCCAAATTGAGGCTGTCAGGATGCGCTACCGCTGTATTAGAGCAGATGTATTGAGGAGCCCAGGTCAAAGCATGTTTTTTACCTGCAGTAGCCAGAGGCTGGCTCCTCAGTAAAGCTAAGCAGGCCTCAACCTGGTTTGTTTTTGGATGGGAGACCTATTAGAAAAGGTCTAGGGTGCTATTCGTGTTGCTTTTATACTGATCAGCAGGGGGCGCTCATCCCCTGACATGTATGGGTGCAATATTCCTCATTTAACTATGCGAACTTTAGACTGTAAAAAGAAACGACCTTTTGATCAAGCAATCAAGCGATCCTTGTAAGACGGTGCGACCTTCAGGTGAGGAAATAAACTGTTGTCCTTAATCCCCACCTTAATAATCAACTTGGCCTATTGTTAAGGATGGTAGCGCATGCTGACGGCGAGTATTGAGCTTATCAGCATGCTCTACCTCTCTGTTGGAGAAGCTTTATTAGGGTACCAACAGGAAGGATCTTTTGCATGCAATAGCCAGAGTCTGGTTCCTCACTAAAAGCTAAGGAGACTAGAGCCTGGTCTGTACTTGTGTGGTTGACCAATATTCGAAGACCTAGCATGCTGCTGGGGCCAGTTATTTTTGGCCGACCAGCAGGGGGAGCTGAGTTCCTGACGTGTGTGTAGTCAACTTGACCTATTGTTTGAGATGGTAGCGCATCCTGAAGGCCAAATGGAGGCTGTCAGGATGTGCTACCTATCTATTAGAGCAGCTGTATTGAGCAGCCCAGAGCAAAGCATGTCCTTTCCCTGCAGTAGCCAGAGGCAGGCTCCTCAGTAAAGCTAAGCAGGGCTCAACCTGGTCTGTTTTTGGATGGGAGAGCTATTAGAAAAGGTCTAGGGTGCTATTCGTGTTGCTTTTATGCTGATCAGCAGGGGGCGCTCATCCCCTGACATGTATGGGTGCAATATTCCTCATATAAATATATATATATATGCGAACTTTAGACTGTAAAAAGAAACGACCTTTTGATCAAGCAATCAAGCGGTCCTTGTAAGACGGTGCGACCTTCAGGTGAGGAAATAAACTGTTGTCCTTAAACCCCACCTTAATAATCAACTTGGCCTAGTGTTAAGGATGGTAGCACATCCTGACGGCGAGTATTGAGCTTGTCAGCATGCGCTACCCCTCTGTTGGAGAAGCTTTACTAAGGTACCAACAGGAAGCATGTCTTTTGCATGCAGTAGCCAGAGTCTGGTTCCTCAATAAAGCTAAGGAGACTAGAGCCTGGTCTGTACTTGTGTGGTTGACCAATACTCGAAGACCTAGCATGCTGCTGGGGCCAGTTATTTTTGGCCGACCAGCAGGGGGAGCTCAGTCCCTGACGTGTGTGTAGTCAACTTGACCTATTGTTTGAGACGGTAGCGCATCCTGAAGGCCAAAGTGAGGCTGTCAGGATGCGCTACCGCGCTATTAGAGCAGATGTATTAAACAACCCGAGGCAAAGCATGTCATTTTCCTGCTGTAGCCAGAGTCTGGCTCCTCAGAAAAGCTAAGCTGGCCTCAGCCTGGTCTATTTTTGGATGGGAGACCTATTAGAAAAGGTCTAGTGCTATTCGTGTTGCTTTTATGCTGATCAGCAGGGGGCGCTCATCCCCTGACATGTATGGGTGCAATATTCCTCATTTAACTATGCGAACTTTAGACTGTAAAAAGAAACGACCTTTTGATCAAGCAATCAGGCGGTCCTTGTAAGACGGTGTGACCTTCAGGTAAGGAAATAAACTGTTGTCCTTAATCCCCACCTTAATAATCAACTTGGCCTATTGTTAAGGATGGTAGCACATGCTGACGGCGAGTATTGAGCTTATCAGCATGAGATACCTCTCTGTTGGAGAAGCTTTATTAAGGTACCAACAGGAAGCATGTCTTTTGCATACAGTAGCCAGAGTCTGGTTCCTCACTAAAAGCTAAGGAGACTGGAGCCTGGTCTGTACTTGTGTGGCGGACCAATATTAGAAGACCTAGCATGCTGCTGGGGCCAGTTATTTTTTGGCCATCCAGCAGGGGGAGCTGAGTCCCTGACATGTGTGTAGTCAACTTGACCAATTGTTTGAGATGGTAGCGCATCCTGAAGGCCAAATTGAGGCTGTCAGGATGCGCTACCGCGCTATTAGAGCAGATGTATTAAACAACCAAAGGCAAAGCATGTTATTTGCCTTCTGTAGCCAGAGTCTGGCTCCTCAGAAAAGCTAAGCTGGCCTCAGCCTGGTCTGTTATTGGATGGGAGACCTATTAGAAAAGGTCTAGGGCTATTCGTGTTGCTTTTATGCTGATCAGCAGGGGGCGCTCATCCCCTTACATGTATGGGTGCAATATTCCTCATTTAACTATGCGAACTTTAGACTGTAAAAAGAAACGACCTTTTGATCAAGCGATCCTTGTAAGACGGTGCGACCTTCAGGTGAGGAAATAAACTGTTGTCCTTAATCCCCCCCTTAATAATCAACTTGGCCTAGTGTTAAGGATGGTAGCGCATGCTGACGGCGAGTATTGAGCTTATCAGCATGAGATACCTCTCTGTTGGAGAAGCTTTATTAAGGTACCAACAGGAAGCATGTCTTTTGCATACAGTGGCCAGAGTCTGGTTCCTCACTAAAAGCTAAGGAGACTGGAGCCTGGTCTGTACTTGTGTGGCTGACCAATATTAGAAGACCTAGCATGCTGCTGGGGCCAGTTATTTTTTGGCCATCCAGCAGGGGGAGCTGAGTCCCTGACATGTGTGTAGTCAACTTGACCAATTGATTGAGATGGTAGCGCATCCTGAAGGCCAAATTGAGGCTGTCAGGATGCGCTACCGCGCTATTAGAGCAGATGTATTAAACAACCCAAGGCAAAGCATGTTATTTGCCTTCTGTAGCCAGAGTCTGGCTCCTCAGAAAAGCTAAGCTGGCCTCAGCCTGGTCTGTTATTGGATGGGAGACCTATTAGAAAAGGTCTAGGGCTATTCGTGTTGCTTTTATGCTGATCAGCGGGGGCACTCATCCCCTGACATGTATGGGTGCAATATTCCTCATATATCTATGCGAACTTTAGACTGTAAAAAGAAACGACCTTTTGATCAAGCAATCAAGCGATCCTTGTAAGACGGTGCGACCTTCAGGTGAGGAAATAAACTGTTGTCCTTAATCCCCACCTTAATAATCAACTTGGCCTATTGTTAAGGATGGTAGTGCATGCTGACGGCAAGTATTGAGCTTATCAGCATGCGCTACCACTCTGTTGGAGAAGCTTTATTAAGGTACCAACAGGAAGGATGTCTTTTGCATGCAATTGCCAGAGTCTGGTTCCTCACTAAAAGCTAAGGAGACTAGAGCCTGGGCTGTACTTGTGGGGCTGACCAATATTAGAAGACCTAGCATGCTGCTGGGGCCAGTTATTTTTTGGCCGACCAGCAGGGGGAGCTCAGTCCCTGACATGTGTGTAGTCAACTTGACCTATTGTTTGAGATGGTAGCGCATCCTGACGGCCAATTTGAGGCTGTCAGGATGGGCTACCGCTGTATTAGAGCAGATGTATTGAGGAGCCCAGGTCAAAGCATGTTTTTTACCTGCAGTAGCCAGAGGCTGGCTCCTCAGTAAAGCCAAGCAGGCCTCAACCTGGTTTGTTTTTGGATGGGAGACCTATTAGAAAAGGTCTAGGGTGCTATTCGTGTTGCTTTTATACTGATCAGCAGGGGGCGCTCATCCCCTGACATGTATGGGTGCAATATTCCTCATTTAACTATGCGAACTTTAGACTGTAAAAAGAAACAACCTTTTGATCAAGCGATCCTTGTAAGACGGTGCGACCTTCAGGCGAGGAAATAAACTGTTGTCCTTAATCCCCACCTTAATAATCAACTTGGCCTATTGTTAAGGATGGTAGCGCATGCTGACGGCGAGTATTGAGCTTATCAGCATGCTCTACCTCTCTGTTGGAGAAGCTTTATTAAGGTACCAACAGGAAGCATGTCTTTTGCATACAGTAGCCAGAGTCTGGTTCCTCACTAAAAGCTAAGGAGACTAGAGCCTGGTCTGTACTTGTGTGGCTGACCAATATTAGAAGACCTAGCATGCTGCTGGGGCCATTTAGTTTTTGGCCATCCAGCAGGGGGAGCTGAGTCCCTGACATGTGTGTAGTCAACTTGACCTATTGTTTGAGATGGTAGCGCATCCTGAAGGCCAAAGTGAGGCTGTCAGGATGCGCTACCGCGCTATTAGAGCAGATGTATTAAACAACCCGAGGCAAAGCATGTCATTTTCCTGCTGTAGCCAGAGTCTGGCTCCTCAGAAAAGCTAAGCTGGCCTCAGCCTGGTCTATTTTTGGATGGGAGACCTATTAGAAAAGGTCTAGTGCTATTCGTGTTGCTTTTATGCTGATCAGCAGGGGGCGCTCATCCCCTGACATGTATGGGTGCAATATTCCTCATTTAACTATGCGAACTTTAGACTGTAAAAAGAAACGACCTTTTGATCAAGCAATCAGGCGGTCCTTGTAAGACGGTGTGACCTTCAGGTAAGGAAATAAACTGTTGTCCTTAATCCCCACCTTAATAATCAACTTGGCCTATTGTTAAGGATGGTAGCACATGCTGACGGCGAGTATTGAGCTTATCAGCATGAGATACCTCTCTGTTGGAGAAGCTTTATTAAGGTACCAACAGGAAGCATGTCTTTTGCATACAGTAGCCAGAGTCTGGTTCCTCACTAAAAGCTAAGGAGACTGGAGCCTGGTCTGTACTTGTGTGGCTGACCAATATTAGAAGACCTAGCATGCTGCTGGGGCCAGTTATTTTTTGGCCATCCAGCAGGGGGAGCTGAGTCCCTGACATGTGTGTAGTCAACTTGACCAATTGTTTGAGATGGTAGCGCATCCTGAAGGCCAAATTGAGGCTGTCAGGATGCGCTACCGCGCTATTAGAGCAGATGTATTAAACAACCCAAGGCAAAGCATGTTATTTGCTTTCTGTAGCCAGAGTCTGGCTCCTCAGAAAAGCTAAACTGGCCTCAGCCTGGTCTGGTATTGGATGGGAGACCTATTAGAAAAGGTCTAGGGCTATTCGTGTTGCTTTTATGCTGATCAGCAGGGAGCGCTCATCCCCTTACATGTATGGGTGCAATATTCCTCATTTAACTATGCGAACTTTAGACTGTAAAAAGAAACGACCTTTTGATCAAGCAATCAAGCGGTCCTTATAAGACGGTGTGACCTTCAGGTGAGGAAATAAACTGTTGTCCTTAATCCCCACCTTAATAATCAACTTGGCCTAATGTTAAGGATGGTAGCGCATGATTACGGCGAGTATTGAGCTTGTCAGCATGCGCTACCCCTCTGTTGGAGAAGCTTTATTAAGGTATCAACAGGAAGGATCTTTTGCATGCAATAGCCAGAGTCTGGTTCCTCACTAAAAGCTAAGGAGACTAGAGCCTGGTCTGTACTTGTGTGGCTGACCAATATTAGAAGACCTAGCATGCTGCTGGGGCCAGTTATTTTTTGGCCGACCAGCAGGGGGAGCTCAGTCCCTGACATGTGTGTAGTCAACTTGACCTATTGTTTGAGATGGTAGCGCATCCTGACGGCCAAATTGAGGCTGTCAGGATGCGCCACCGCTGTATTAGAGCAGATGTATTGAGGAGCCTAGGTCAAAGCATGTCCTTTACCTGCAATAGCCAGAGGCTGGCTCCTCAGTAAAGCTAAGCAGGCTTCAACCTGGTCTATTTTTGGATGGGAGACCTATTAGAAAAGGTCTAGTGCTATTCGTGTTGCTTTTATGCTGATCAGCAGGGGTCGCTCATCCCCTGACATGTATGGGTGCAATATTCCTCATTTAACTACGCGAACTTTAGACTGTAAAAAGAAATGACCTTTTGATCAAGCAATCAAGCGGTCCTTGTAAGACGGTGTGACCTTCAGGTGAGGAAATAAACTGTTGTCCTTAATCCCCACCTTAATAATCAACTTGGCCTAATTGTAAGGATGGTAGCGCATGATTACGGCGAGTATTGAGCTTGTCAGCGTGCGCTACCCCTCTGCTGGAGAAGCTTTATTAAGGTACCAACAGGAAGGATGTCTTTTGCATGCAATAGCCAGAGTCTGGTTCCTCACTAAAAGCTAAGGAGACTAGAGCCTGGTCTGTACTTGTGTGGTTGACCAATATTCGAAGACCTAGCATGCTGCTGGGGCCAGTTATTTTTGGCCGACCAGCAGGGGGAGCTGAGTCCCTGATGTGTGTGTAGTCAACTTGACCTATTGTTTGAGATGGTAGCGCATCCTGAAGGCCAAATGGAGGCTGTCAGGATGTGCTACCTATCTATTAGAGCAGCTGTATTGAGCAGCCCAGAGCAAAGCATGTCCTTGCCCTGCAGTAGCCAGAGGCAGGCTCCTCAGTAAAGCTAAGCAGGGCTCAACCTGGTCTGTTTTTGGATGGGAGAGCTATTAGAAAAGGTCTAGGGTGCTATTCGTGTTGCTTTCATGCTGATCAGCAGGGGGCGCTCATCCCCTGACATGTATGGGTGCAATATTCCTCATATATATATATATATATGCGAACTTTAGACTGTAAAAAGAAACGACCTTTTGATCAAGCAATCAAGCGGTCCTTGTAAGGCGTTAGCGACCTTTCAGGTGAAATAAGCTGACGTGCTTAAGCCCCACCTTAATAATCCAGCAGCTAAAATTAATGGTTGGATGGTGCACATCCCTGGCCGGTATTAATGAAGAAATGGCATCGTACACCCTCTGTTGGAAACTTTATTAAAGGTACCAACAGGAGAAGGATAATGCTTTGCATGCAATAGCCTGAAAGGTCACGGTTTTCACTAAAGCTAAGACTAGAGCCTGAGATCTGTACTTGTGTGGTACGACCAATATTGGGAGCCAACTGCTGGGGCCAGTTATTTTGACCGTACCATCAGCGGGGGAGCTCAGTCCATTGACGTATTATTTGTGTAGTCAACTTGACCTATTGTTTGAGATGGTAGCGCATCCTGAAGGCCAAATTGAGGCTGTCAGGATGCGCTACCGCGCTATTAGAGCAGATGTATTAAACAACCCAAGGCAAAGCATGTTATTTGCCTGCTGTAGCCAGAGTCTGGCTCCTCAGAAAAGCTAAGCTGGCCTCAGCCTGATCTGTTTTTGGATGGGAGACCTATTAGAAAAGGTCTAGGGCTATTCTTGTTGCTTTTATGCTGATCAGCAGGGAGCGCTCATCCCCTTACATGTATGGGTGCAATATTCCTCATTTAACTATGCGAACTTTAGACTGTAAAAAGAAACGACCTTTTGATCAAGCAATCAAGCGGTCCTTATAAGACGGTGTGACCTTCAGGTGAGGAAATAAACTGTTGTCCTTAATCCCCACCTTAATAATCAACTTGGCCTATTGTTAAGGATGGTAGTGCATGCTGACGGCAAGTATTGAGCTTATCAGCATGCGCTACCCCTCTGTTGGAGAAGCTTTATTAAGGTATCAACAGGAAGGATCTTTTGCATGCAATAGCCAGAGTCTGGTTCCTCACTAAAAGCTAAAGAGACTAGAGCCTGGTCTGTACTTGTGTGGCTGACCAATATTAGAAGACCTAGCATGCTGCTGGGGCCAGTTATTTTTTGGCAGACCAGCAGGGGGAGCTCAGTCCCTGACATGTGTGTAGTCAACTTGACCTATTGTTTGAGATGGTAGCGCATCCTGACGGCCAAATTGAGGCTGTCAGGATGCGCCACCGCTGTATTAGAGCAGATGTATTGAGGAGCCTAGGTCAAAGCATGTCCTTTACCTGCAATAGCCAGAGGCTGGCTCCTCAGTAAAGCTAAGCAGGCTTCCACCTGGTCTATTTTTGGATGGGAGACCTATTAGAAAGATTCACAGTGCTATTAAGTGTTGCTGATCCATCTGACATGTATGGAGTGCAATATTCCTCATTTAATATGCAGGAGCTTTAGACTACAGCAAAAGCGACCTTTTGATCAAGCAATCAAGCGGTCCTTGTAAGACGGTGCGACCTTCAGGGGAGGAAATAAACTGTTGTCCTTAAACCCCACCTTAATAATCAACTTGGCCTAGTGTTAAGGATGGTAGCACATCCTGACGGCGAGTATTGAGCTTGTCAGCATGCGCTACCCCTCTGTTGGAGAAGCTTTATTAAGGTACCAACAGGAAGCATGTCTTTTGCATGCAGTAGCCAGAGTCTGGTTCCTCAATAAAGCTAAGGAGACTAGAGCCTGGTCTGTACTTGTATGGTTGACCAATACTCGAAGACCTAGCATGCTGCTGGGGCCAGTTATTTTTGGCCGACCAGCAGGGGGAGCTCAGTCCCTGACGTGTGTGTAGTCAACTTGACCTATTGTTTGAGATGGTAGCGCATCCTGAAGGCCAAAGTGAGGCTGTCAGGATGCGCTACCGCGCTATTAGAGCAGATGTATTAAACAACCCGAGGCAAAGCATGTCATTTTCCTGCTGTAGCCAGAGTCTGGCTCCTCAGAAAAGCTAAGCTGGCCTCAGCCTGGTCTGTTTTTGGATGGGAGACCTATTAGAAAAGGTCTAGGGCTATTTGTGTTTCTTTTATGCTGATCAGCAGGGGGCGCTCATCCCCTGACATGTATGGGTGCAATATTCCTCATTTAACTATGCGAACTTTAGACTGTAAAAAGAAACGACCTTTTGATCAAGCAATCAGGCGGTCCTTGTAAGACGGTGTGACCTTCAGGTAAGGAAATAAACTGTTGTCCTTACTCCCCACCTTAATAATCAACTTGGCCTATTGTTAAGGATGGTAGCACATGCTGACGGCGAGTATTGAGCTTATCAGCATGAGATACCTCTCTGTTGGAGAAGCTTTATTAAGGTACCAACAGGAAGCATGTCTTTTGCATACAGTAGCCAGAGTCTGGTTCCTCACTAAAAGCTAAGGAGACTGGAGCCTGGTCTGTACTTGTGTGGCTGACCAATATTAGAAGCCCTAGCATGCTGCTGGGGCCAGTTATTTTTTGGCCATCCAGCAGGGGGAGCTGAGTCCCTGACATGTGTGTAGTCAACTTGACCAATTGTTTGAGATGGTAGCGCAGCCTGAAGGCCAAATTGAGGCTGTCAGGATGCGCTACCGCGCTATTAGAGCAGATGTATTAAACAACCCAAGGCAAAGCATGTTATTTGCCTTCTGTAGCCAGAGTCTGGCTCCTCAGAAAAGCTAAGCTGGCCTCCGCCTGGTCTGTTATTGGATGGGAGACCTATTAGAAAAGGTCTAGGGCTATTCGTGTTGCTTTTATGCTGATCAGCAGGGGGCGCTCCTCCCCTTACATGTATGGGTGCAATATTCCTCATTTAACTATGCGAACTTTAGACTGTAAAAAGAAACGACCTTTTGATCAAGCAATCAAGCGGTCCTTGTAAGACGGTGTGACCTTCAGGTGAGGAAATAAACTGTTGTCCTTAATCCCCACCTTAATAATCAACTTGGCCTAATGTTAAGGATGGTAGCACATGATTACGGCGAGTATTGAGCTTGTCAGCATGCGCTACCCCTCTGTTGGAGAAGCTTTATTAAGGTATCAACAGGAAGGATCTTTTGCATGCAATAGCCAGAGTCTGGTTCCTCACTAAAAGCTAAAGAGACTAGAGCCTGGTCTGTACTTGTGTGGCTGACCAATATTAGAAGACCTAGCATGCTGCTGGGGCCAGTTATTTTTTGGCCGACCAGCAGGGGGAGCTCAGTCCCTGACATGTGTGTAGTCAACTTGACCTATTGTTGGAGATGGTAGCGCATCCTGCCGGCGAAATTAAGGCTGTCAGGATGCGCTACCGCTGTATTAGAGCAGATGTATTGAGGAGCCCAGGTCAAAGCATGTCCTTTCCCTGCAATAGCCAGAGGCTGGCTTCTCAGTAAAGCTAAGCAGGCTTCAACCTGGTCTATTTTTGGATGGGAGCCCTATTAGAAAAGGTCTAGTGCTATTCGTGTTGCTTTTATGCTGATCAGCGGGGGCACTCATCCCCTGACATGTATGGGTGCAATATTCCTCATATATCTATGCGAACTTTAGACTGTAAAAAGAAACGACCTTTTGATCAAGCAATCAAGCGATCCTTGTAAGATGGTGCGACCTTCAGGTGAGGAAATAAACTGTTGTCCTTAATCCCCACCTTAATAATCAACTTGGCCTATTGTTAAGGATGGTAGTGCATGCTGACGGCGAGTATTGAGCTTATCAGCATGCGCTACCCCTCTGTTGGAGAAGCTTTATTAAGGTACCAANCCTTGTAAGACGGTGCGACCTTCAGGTGAGGAAATAAACTGTTGTCCTTAATCCCCACCTTAATAATCAACTTGGCCTATTGTTAAGGATGGTAGTGCATGCTGACGGTGAGTATTGAGCTTATCAGCATGCGCTACCCCTCTGTTGGAGAAGCTTTATTAAGGTACCAACAGGAAGGATGTCTTTTGCATGCAATTGCCAGAGTCTGGTTCCTCACTAAAAGCTAAGGAGACTAGAGCCTGGTCTGTACTTGTGTGGCTGACCAATATTAGAAGACCTAGCATGCTGCTGGGGCCAGTTATTTTTTGGCCGACCAGCAGGGGAGCTCAGTCCCTGACATGTGTGTAGTCAACTTGACCTATTGTTTGAGATGGTAGCGCATCCTGACGGCCAAATTGAGGCTGTCAGGATGGGCTACCGCTGTATTAGAGCAGATGTATTGAGGAGCCCAGGTCAAAGCATGTTTTTTACCTGCAGTAGCCAGAGGCTGGCTCCTCAGTAAAGCTAAGCAGGCCTCAACCTGGTTTGTTTTTGGATGGGAGACCTATTAGAAAAGGTCTAGGGTGCTAGTCGTGTTGCTTTTATACTGATCAGCAGGGGGCGCTCATCCCCTGACATGTATGGGTGCAATATTCCTCATTTAACTATGCGAACTTTAGACTGTAAAAAGAAACGACCTTTTGATCAAGCAATCAAGCGATCCTTGTAAGACGGTGCGACCTTCAGGTGAGGAAATAAACTGTTGTCCTTAAACCCCACCTTAATAATCAACTTGGCCTAGTGTTAAGGATGGTAGCACATCCTGACGGCGAGTATTGAGCTTGTCAGCATGCGCTACCCCTCTTTTGGAGAAGCTTTATTAAGGTACCAACAGGAAGCATGTCTTTTGCATGCAGTAGCCAGAGTCTGGTTCCTCAATAAAGCTAAGGAGACTAGAGCCTGGTCTGTACTTGTGTGGTTGACCAATACTCGAAGACCTAGCATGCTGCTGGGGCCATTTAGTTTTTGGCCATCCAGCAGGGGGAGCTGAGTCCCTGACATGTGTGTAGTCAACTTGACCTATTGTTTGAGATGGTAGCGCATCCTGAAGGCCAAAGTGAGGCTGTCAGGATGCGCTACCGCGCTATTAGAGCAGATGTATTAAACACCCCGAGGCAAAGCATGTCATTTTCCTGCTGTAGCCAGAGTCTGGCTCCTCAGAAAAGCTAAGCTGGCCTCAGCCTGGTCTATTTTTGGATGGGAGACCTATTAGAAAAGGTCTAGTGCTATTCGTGTTGCTGTTATGCTGATCAGCAGGGGGCGCTCATCCCCTGACATGTATGGGTGCAATATTCCTCATTTAACTATGCGAACTTTAGACTGTAAAAAGAAACGACCTTTTGATCAAGCAATCAAGCGATCCTTGTAAGACGTTGCGACCTTCAGGTGAGGAAATAAACTGTTGTCCTTAATCCCCACCTTAATAATCAACTTGGCCTAGTGTTAAGGATGGTAGCGCATGATGACGGCGAGTATTGAGCTTATCAGCATGAGATACCTCTCTGTTGGAGAAGCTTTATTAAGGTACCAACAGGAAGCATGTCTTTTGCATACAGTAGCCAGAGTCTGGTTCCTCACTAAAAGCTAAGGAGACTGGAGCCTGGTCTGTACTTGTGTGGCTGACCAATATTAGAAGACCTAGCATGCTGCTGGGGCCATTTAGTTTTTGGCCATCCAGCAGGGGGAGCTGAGTCCCTGACATGTGTGTAGTCAACTTGACCTATTGTTTGAGATGGTAGCGCATCCTGAAGGCCAAAGTGAGGCTGTCAGGATGCGCTACCGCGCTATTAGAGCAGATGTATTAAACAACTCTAGGCAAAGCATGTTATTTGCCTTCTGTAGCCAGAGTCTGGCTCCTCAGAAAAGCTAAGCTGGCCTCAGCCTGGTCTGTTATTGGATGGGAGACCTATTAGAAAAGGTCTAGGGCTATTCGTGTTGCTTTTATGCTGATCAGCAGGGGGCGCTCATCCCCTTACATGTATGGGGGCAATATTCCTCATTTAACTATGCGAACTTTAGACTGTAAAAAGAAACGACCTTTTGATCAAGCAATCAAGCGGTCCTTATAAGACGGTGTGACCTTCAGGTGAGGAAATAAACTGTTGTCCTTAATCCCCACCTTAATAATCAACTTGGCCTAATGTTAAGGATGGTAGCGCATGATTTCGGCGAGTATTGAGCTTGTCAGCATGCGCTACCCCTCTGTTGGAGAAGCTTTATTAAGGTATCAACAGGAAGGATCTTTTGCATGCAATAGCCAGAGTCTGGTTCCTCACTAAAAGCTAAGGAGACTAGAGCCTCGTCTGTACTTGTGTGGCTGACCAATATTAGAAGACCTAGCATGCTGCTGGGGCCAGTTATGTTTTGGCCGACCAGCAGGGGGAGCTCAGTCCCTGACATGTGTGTAGTCAACTTGACCTATTGTTTGAGATGGTAGCGCATCCTGACGGCCAAATTGAGTCTGTCAGGATGCGCTACCGCTGTATTAGAGCAGATGTATTGAGGAGCCCAGGTCAAAGCATGTTTTTTACCTGCAGTAGCCAGAGGCTGGCTTCTCAGTAAAGCTAAGCAGGCTTCAACCTGGTCTATTTTTGGATGGGAGACCTATTAGAAAAGGTCTAGGGTGCTATTCGTGTTGCTTTTATACTGATCAGCAGGGGGCGCTCATCCCCTGACATGTATGGGTGCAATATTCCTCATTTAACTATGCGAACTTTAGACTGTAAAAAGAAACGACCTTTTGATCAAGCAATCAAGCGATCCTTGTAAGACGGTGCGACCTTCAGGTGAGGAAATAAACTGTTGTCCTTAATCCCCACCTTAATAATCAACTTGGCCTATTGTTAAGGATGGTAGCACATGCTGACGGCGAGTATTGAGCTTATCAGCATGAGATACCTCTCTGTTGGAGAAGCTTTATTAAGGTACCAACAGGAAGCATGTCTTTTGCATACAGTAGCCAGAGTCTGGTTCCTCACTAAAAGCTAAGGAGACTGGAGCCTGGTCTGTACTTGTGTGGCTGACCAATATTAGAAGACCTAGCATGCTGCTGGGGCCAGTTATTTTTTGGCCATCCAGCAGGGGGAGCTGAGTCCCTGACATGTGTGTAGTCAACTTGACCAATTGTTTGAGATGGTAGCGCATCATGAAGGCCAAATTGAGGCTGTCAGGATGCGCTACCGCGCTATTAGAGCAGATGTATTAAACAACCCAAGGCAAAGCATGTTATTTGCCTTCTGTAGCCAGAGTCTGGCTCCTCAGAAAAGCTAAGCTGGCCTCAGCCTGGTCTGTTATTGGATGGGAGACCTATTAGAAAAGGTCTAGGGCTATTCGTGTTGCTTTTATGCTGATCAGCAGGGGGCGCGCATCCCCTTACATGTATGGGTGCAATATTCCTCATTTAACTATGCGAACTTTAGACTGTAAAAAGAAACGACCTTTTGATCAAGCAATCAAGCGGTCCTTGTAAGACGGTGTGACCTTCAGGTGAGGAAATAAACTGTTGTCCTTAATCCCCACCTTAATAATCAACTTGGCCTAATGTTAAGGATGGTAGCGCATGATTACGGCGAGTATTGAGCTTGTCAGCATGCGCTACCCCTCTGTTGGAGAAGCTTTATTAAGGTATCAACAGGAAGGATCTTTTGCATGCAATAGCCAGAGTCTGGTTCCTCACTAAAAGCTAAAGAGACTAGAGCCTGGTCTGTACTTGTGTGGCTGACCAATATTAGAAGACCTAGCATGCTGCTGGGGCCAGTTATTTTTTGGCCGACCAGCAGGGGGAGCTCAGTCCCTGACATGTGTGTAGTCAACTTGACCTATTGTTTGAGATGGTAGCGCATCCTGACGGCCAAATTGAGGCTGTCAGGATGCGCTACCGCTGTATTAGAGCAGATGTATTGAGGAGCCCAGGTCAAAGCATGTTTTTTACCTGCAGTAGCCAGAGGCTGGCTCCTCAGTAAAGCTAAGCAGGCCTCAACCTGGTTTGTTTTTGGATGGGAGACCTATTAGAAAAGGTCTAGGGTGCTATTCGTGTTGCTTTTATACTGATCAGCAGGGGGCGCTCATCCCCTGACATGTATGGGTGCAATATTCCTCATTTAACTATGCTAACTTTAGACTGTAAAAAGAAACGACCTTTTGATCAAGCAATCAAGCGATCCTTGTAAGACGGTGCGACCTTCAGGTGAGGAAATAAACTGTTGTCCTTAATCCCCACCTTAATAATCAACTTGGCCTATTGTTAAGGATGGTAGCGCATGCTGACGGCGAGTATTGAGCTTATCAGCATGCTCTACCTCTCTGTTGGAGAAGCTTTATTAGGGTACCAACAGGAAGCATGTCTTTTGCATACAGTAGCCAGAGTCTGGTTCCTCACTAAAAGCTAAGGAGACTAGAGCCTGGTCTGTACTTGTGTGGCTGACCAATATTAGAAGACCTAGCATGCTGCTGGGGCCATTTAGTTTTTGGCCATCCAGCAGGGGGAGCTGAGTCCCTGACATGTGTGTAGTCAACTTGACCTATTGTTTGAGATGGTAGCGCATCCTGAAGGCCAAAGTGAGGCTGTCAGGATGCGCTACCGCGCTATTAGAGCAGATGTATTAAACAACCCGAGGCAAAGCATGTCATTTTCCTGCTGTAGCCAGAGTCTGGCTCCTCAGAAAAGCTAAGCTGGCCTCAGCCTGGTCTATTTTTGGATGGGAGACCTATTAGAAAAGGTCTAGTGCTATTCGTGTTGCTTTTATGCTGATCAGCAGGGGGCGCTCATCCCCTGACATGTATGGGTGCAATATTCCTCATTTAACTATGCGAACTTTAGACTGTAAAAAGAAACGACCTTTTGATCAAGCAATCAGGCGGTCCTTGTAAGACGGTGTGACCTTCAGGTAAGGAAATAAACTGTTGTCCTTAATCCCCACCTTAATAATCAACTTGGCCTATTGTTAAGGATGGTAGCACATGCTGACGGCGAGTATTGAGCTTATCAGCATGAGATACCTCTCTGTTGGAGAAGCTTTATTAAGGTACCAACAGGAAGCATGTCTTTTGCATACAGTAGCCAGAGTCTGGTTCCTCACTAAAAGCTAAGGAGACTGGAGCCTGGTCTGTACTTGTGTGGCTGACCAATATTAGAAGACCTAGCATGCTGCTGGGGCCAGTTATTTTTTGGCCATCCAGCAGGGGGAGCTGAGTCCCTGACATGTGTGTAGTCAACTTGACCAATTGTTTGAGATGGTAGCGCATCCTGAAGGCCAAATTGAGGCTGTCAGGATGCGCTACCGCGCTATTAGAGCAGATGTATTAAACAACCCAAGGCAAAGCATGTTATTTGCCTTCTGTAGCCAGAGTCTGGCTCCTCAGAAAAGCTAAGCTGGCCTCAGCCTGGTCTGTTATTGGATGGGAGACCTATTAGAAAAGGTCTAGGGCTATTCGTGTTGCTTTTATGCTGATCAGCAGGGGGCGCTCATCCCCTTACATGTATGGGTGCAATATTCCTCATTTAACTATGCGAACTTTAGACTGTAAAAAGAAACAACCTTTTGATCAAGCGATCCTTGTAAGACGGTGCGACCTTCAGGCGAGGAAATAAACTGTTGTCCTTAATCCCCACCTTAATAATCAACTTGGCCTATTGTTAAGGATGGTAGCGCATGCTGACGGCGAGTATTGAGCTTATCAGGATGAGATACCTCTCTGTTGGAGAAGCTTTATTAAGGTACCAACAGGAAGCATGTCTTTTGCATACAGTAGCCAGAGGCTGGTTCCTCACTAAAAGCTAAGGAGACTAGAGCCTGGTCTGTACTTGTGTGGTTGACCAATATTCGAAGACCTAGCATGCTGCTGGGGCCAGTTATTTTTGGCCGACCAGCAGGGGGAGCTCAGTCCCTGTCGTGTGTGTAGTCAACTTGACCTATTGTTTGAGATGGTAGCGCATCCTGAAGGCCAAATTGAGGCTGTCAGGATGCGCTACCGCGCTATTAGAGCAGATGTATTGAACAACCCAAGGGAAAGCATGTCACTTGCCTGCTGTAGCCAGAGTCTGGCTCCTCAGAAAAGCTAAGCTGGCCTCAGCCTGGTCTATTTTTGGATGGGTGTTCAGTTCTTTTAAGATTTTCCCCACTGAACGGGGCACCAGGAGAAGACACGTTGATACAACTCTTTGTGGGGTTTATTTACTGATTGTTTTCCCATATACAGTTTCTTTAATCCACAAATAACAGGTTATAAACCTGTAAAATACAAAGAATGTGGTGTAAATAGCAATATTGATAGCCACATACATAATATACCATAAATACTGAATAATATACAAATATAACAATTCTCATAAATTCTAATATAGTCAGTATTTAGAATTATAAATATTACAATATACTTAGTACATCCAAACAATTCCACACAACAACATGGCACATCAAACATTGCACTGTTACACATTAGTCAAGTCAGTATCTAAACTAAATGTGCATCAATGTCAAAAATACAAATTAAACCAATAATCTAATCCACCAATGTGTTCTCAGTATGTTGGCCTAAAGTGCAAAATAATGAGTGTAGTTTTAAGTAGCAACGCTGAGCATAGCAATCTATTACCAATGTAAAGCGATCAACTACATTACCCAACATGCACCGCAAACAGAAAGTGATTCGAGTGACAGCGGAACGCTCTTATTTCAAACATTCGCTGAAATATAGCCACGGATACTATCGAGCTGACGACATTAAATATCAGCATGTATAAAATGTTCAGCGTGACCGAAATATCAGTCATCAAGCATACAAACTACGCACATACACAACGGAAACCCAGCGGTAATGTAAACAAACAAACAAACCGCGGCTTAAGTGAAAACAACTTAAGTGAACAGCAACTTACCGGTGGCGCATCTCTCCTGACGAGACAACATGCCAAAACTAGTGCTCGCCTCCGCTTGTAGCCCATGCTCATTCACTAAGATTCCACTAGTCCATGCTTCAACTCATGACTAGCCTATGCTACAATCAAGTAAGTGAACCTCCCACTTGTTAACCTGCGTTACGCTGCTGTTAATCACCCGTGACGTAGTGAGCGCAACACCTCCCACTTGACCGACTGATCATATAATTCAAGGCGGTCACAGACAAAACATTACATCACACTTTTTTTTCCACAATGAATAATAGTGTTCAGGCACCTCCCCTGACAGATATATAGTGTTCTGCCAAATATATAGTGTAGTGATGTAGACGAGGGCAGCAAGCACCAACCTGCAAGAAAGAAAGAGAAAGAGAGAGAAAGAAGGGCAGTGACAGTGGCAGGGAATTCACTGATCTTCCACAGGAATAAGGACAACCAGTCTTCTCACGTCTCTCCGCAGGATGACTACCGTCAGCTGCTGAGGGTTTCTCTTAAGTTGCCCAACTATTAGGGAGGCAGGAAAGCCTGCACACACCTTAATGTCTGCATCTCTCACAAGTCCTTTCTTGTCAGGGTACACGGCCTGGATCCGTCCAAGCCGGAATTGCCCTCGCAATGCGTTTTGGTCAGCAATCCAAACAATGTCACCGATTGCTACATTCCTTTGGGTCCGGTGCCACTTTGGCCGAACAAATAGGTTAGGTCCGGCAAGTTCACTCCACTTCTTCCAGAACATATCCACACCAATCTGGATGGCTCTTAGACGGCGCCAGGGAAGGGTGCATAAGTCAATTCCTCCTGTATCTCCTCCTTGCCTGGTTCTCCCGAGGAGCAGAGTGTTGGGGGTCAAATACTCTATAGAGTCCTCTTGTACTTGTGCCTTGGCATCAATCGGCCTTTCATTGGTGAGGTTAGCTGCCTGGTAGAAGAGGGTTTGGAGTTCACCCCAAGTGAGTGAACTTGTCGTCCCTCCAAGGCTAGTGAGAGCCCTTTTTATGAGCTTAACTGCAGCTTCCGCAGCCCCATTACGATGAGGAGCATCAGCTGGATGAAAGTTCCATGCCCACACTGTCCCATTCTTGGCAGCTTTGTCCTCTATGGATACTTCTCGTAAGGTAGCTAAGTGCCTATGCAAGTCTTGCAGGGCAGGTTTAGCTCCAATAAAATTGGTTCCCCTGTCTGACCACAATTTCCTGGGATGGCCTCTTAATGCTACAAAGCGAGAATAAGCTTGGAGAAAGCTTTCAGATGATTGGTCATCAACAAGGTCCACATGAACCGCCCTTGATGCCATGCAACAGAACACTATGCCCCAGACTTTTTTCCCTGTTCTTCTCTTGACAGCATCCTTAATTTCAAAAGGGCCGAAGAGGTCAAGTGTGGTATACTCAAATGGGTTAGCACGCTGTGAGCGCTCTGGTGGCAGATCACTCATCATCTGCTGGCACATTTTTGCTTTCAATTTGCGGCATGTAACACAGTCGTTCACAATTTTCTTTACTATCCTTCGACCTTGCACAATCCATGCTTTCCTCCTGGTACGCAGAAGTGTGGCAGCAACTCCTTCATGATTCTCATCATGAGCTTCTCTTGATATCAACGTAGCAAGCCATGAATGAAGTGGAATTAAAGGAACAGCTGTTCCATCCTCTCTCCAGGACTGGATTCGACCTCCACAGAGAAGTATTCCCGTATTCTCATCCCTGTAGACCACCAAGCGGTCCAGCGTCGAGTCCAAAAACTGACTGACATTTTGGGTTGCGAGGACTAGGTTACGGAAGGCTTGCGCTCTCTCCTCAGTAGACAGGATAGAGCTGTTTGCCTCCCACTTTAAAGAGTCTGGTGCTTGCCGTCTGCTAAGCCAGATTTCTATAGCCCGTTGAGTCCAGGCTATGGAACCACACAATTTAGACAGAGAACTGAAGTGTTGTGGTTCTACAAGACGCACCAGTCCAATTGCCCAGGAACTTCTCTGTCTGTCCACCACTGATATTGCACCACTGGTGATGTCCGTTGGTGATGTCGGACTACCATTAACTCCTTTAAGCTTGAGGTCTGCCTTGATGTCAGGTCCAATGGGGCCAGTTCTCTCTTTTGACTGGGACCTGGTGATCACTGCTGAGAAGGCTTTCCGCTGAAGTTTTACCACATTTTCAGCAGCAGAGGATGTAATCTCACTAGCCGTCTTCATAGGCCAGTCGGTCTTGGGCAATTTCAGGAACTCAGGGCCTTGCTGCCACTCTGACCCTTCATTAAGTTCCTCAGGAGTTGCACCTCTGGTGAGTATATCAGCAATGTTTCGTCTACCTTCAATCCACCTCCAATCTTCCACATGCCCAGCTTTCTGAATCTCGCCAATTCGATTGGCGAAAAAGGTCTGGTAGCCATAACTATCCTTTTGAATGGCTGCCAGGATCGTTTGGCTGTCCACAAAGTGAATCCATTGCTTGGCTTTAATGTGACAGTGCTTTTCAAAGTATTTTTCAGGCGGATAGCGAAAACTGCGCCACAGAGTTCTGCCTTAATCACATCTCCCTTCTGGTCAAGAGGAGTAAGTTTAGCCTTGGATTCCACCAACTTCACTACGACTTTGTCTCGGGTTTCCCACCGTAGGTAGAGTACGGCTCCATAGGAGGATTCACTTCCATCTGAAAATGTGATCCCTACTGGTTGGCCTATGGCTCCAGGAGGCGTGAGGCTTCTCTCAAACCTTACCTGGCCAAGTCTCACATATTCTTCAAAGAGCGTCATTGCTGCTTCTCGAAGTTTTGGTGAGAGAGGGGCATCCCATGTATCTTTAGATGGGTTGTTCTTGCCAGCTTCCTGGAATGATTCTCGTACCAACATCACTCCCTTCTGTTTAATTGGTGAGGCAAGACCAATCGGATCATATAGTGCCGCAATTTGACTAAGAAGCATACGTCGGGTGAGGGGATTGGGTGTTCCTTCCCTGACATCCTCCATACTCAAATTAAATCCTGTCCTCATTTTCCCTCTTTTCTTAGAGAAGTTAATAGATGTCAGCAACCAAAGTTTGTCTGTCTCAGGTTCGTAGCCAACCCCGAGTGCTTTGTTGTCCCCATCATGCATTTGATTGGGCAGTATCAAGGTCCTGGAAACAGTTGTTTCAGCAGGGGCTCCACCCCTCCCACTTTGATGTGACAGGACCCACGGTTTGAGGAAAAAGCCTCCAGCCTTCAAAATCTCCTCCACCCCTTTGATGATTCTTTCCAGCGTCTTGAGGTCATTGTGTGAGGTCAGAATATCATCTACATAGCTGTCCTCAGTCAAAGCTCGCCGTTCTTCAATCATATCAGCAAAGTGAGGAAGGTTGGCCGTTTCCTTCATGGCAACTTGGGCGATACATCCTGCAGGTTTATCACCAATATTGACTCTGACAACTGCAAACTCCTCAATGTCGCCTTCAGAGTTGTCTCTCCAAAGAAAGCGGTGGAGGTGGACTTCATTATCTTTTAGCCACACGGAGTTATACATCTTTTTTACATCACCCAGTGCGGCATGGAGTCCACTCCTGAACCTTAGAAGGACACCTCTGATGGGATTGAGTACATCGGGACCCTTGTGAAGGAGACCATTGAGACTTATGCCTCGGAACTCTTGGCTACTATTCCACACAATTCTCACAGGGGTCGAGGAGGAGTGAGGATTAGGTGCAACTAGATGGCTGATGTACCATTTAGGTCCTTTCCAGTTGTCAATTTCCTCCCTAGTGAGTTTTACAGCAGCTCCTCTTGAGACCATTTCATGCACTTGTTCTTTATATGCAGCCTTCCACACAGGTTCCTTCTCCAGATGTTTCTCAGTGTTTCTAAAGGTTGCCTCCACTGCCTGCCGATTGTCTGGCAGTGTTGTGAGGTCTGCCTTCCAAGGATAGGCTGTGTCCCAATGGGGGGAATTGCTGTGTTTGTCTGCCAGCTTATATGTTAGGCATTCTTTTATTTTTTCCAGGTCCCGCTCTTCCTTGAGGGTCATTTCTTTTCCTCCAGGTGGGCACCCACCACACTTGCAGCCGCCACATTGAGGACTGCACGCCGCTCCGATACTATCCCACCTGAACCACTCGAATACCTCTTTGTTGGCGGTTATGGTGCTTCGAACAAGTGCATTTTCTTCCTCTTCTTGAGGTATGATAGCCTCTTTATACACCATCGAGGCTGTCCTCATTGTTCTAGCAAGGTGAGTTTCAGAGCGGTACACGGCTAGGTCAACTGTCTCCATGAGATCGGGATGGGTCCCCCCAACAGTCTTTCCCAGCGGGCCGTCCCAGAGGACGAGGTCTCCCACAATCTTGATCGGCTGTGGAACAAGTCGACCTTCCCGATGACTGATAAGGAGGTCAATCTTTTTGGGCCGGACCAGCTCATCTCTTGGTACATTGGGGAAGAACTTCTGCAATTGCTCAGCAGTGACTGGTTGGGACACCTCCGCAATGTTTTCCAGACCATAGCAGAGAATTCTATGCTCTACCACTTTTCCTTTGGATGTCTTCACTTTCAACCGCATTGAATATCTTTTGGTCAGGACAGTCTTTTTCATTCCCCCGACTCCATGGACTATAAGCTTAATATTCTCACCGCACAGTCCAAGGTAATCGGCTGTTTCATTGGTGATATAATTGGTATCAGATGCGAGATCGATTAGGGCGCCAATAAGGCAACCTGAGTTTGTCGTCACTCCCATTAACATCATCACCACTGGATGTTCTTGCAGTCCATCTCCAACCTTAGCACATACAGTTGATGATATTCTATTTGAGAATGCATTCTTGTATTTCTCTCTCTGTTCTGCAGTAAGCTCTGCTAGGAACTCCTCTTGTTTGCTAGTTAGGCCCAATTTCTTTCCTTCAAATTTTATGGTGCTCTGCTCCTCACTGCTACTGTCCTTCTTTGGAGTCGGTGGCTTAGGACACAGAAGATAATTGTGGTCCAACACCCCTCCTTTCCTACAGTCTGCTTTTGGGCAAAGGTATCTAGATGTACATCCTTTCCCATCCTTGGGGTGGGGCCGCAAACACTTATAGCACAACCCTAGCTTCTTCACATGGGCCCTTTTCTTTGAGAGATCTTGCTCTCTGAAGACCTTACATGCAAATAGCTTGCCGGCATGGGATTCATCTTCACAGACAATGCAGCTGGAAAGGTCGTCCTTATGAACTACTGTGGATTTAGTGAAAGCCTTCCTCCCTCTTTTATCAGGGTGGTCTGCAACACCCTTCTCCACAGGACCTTTGTCCACAGGACTTGGCTCCAACTGATCCAACTCTTCAAGAATCTCCTCCTGCTTCATCAAGAATCCTAGGAGACAATCAAAATGGTTCATGGGAGAGAACCTATTTGCCGGGTCAGTTTTGTGCACAATCCACTCCTTCTTGAGTGAACTGGGAAGCTTACTTTCAAGAGACTGAGCAACAATACGGTTCCTTACAGCATCCTCTTCACCAAGAATTTGGAGATTGTACAATGCCCTTTCCACAGCCTGAATCAATTCAATGGTTCTTCTGGGATTATTTCCTTTGACAGGAGGAAGAGACTGGATCTCGTTGATAATCATCAGAACTATTTTCGCTTTGTTCCCGTATTTGCTGTCCAGCAGCCTAAACATCTCGTCGGCAGATCCACAGCTAGATAGAACAAGATCCTTCTTGACCTTTTCGTGGAGACTATTTAATAAATGGAACTTTTTTATACATTCTGCACCTTGTGGGTTACCCAATTCTTGCAGGTCCTCCCACTCAGTTTTCCAACGATAATAGTCCCTCATGTCACCAGAGAAAGTAGGTAGTCGTGCTCTTTCAAGACTGATTTGAGGCTTAAGACTGGAATCTCCTTGGGTCCTTTCAGGGCTGCTTTGCTGTAATAGGGGCCGCCGCTCATGGGGGATGCTCATATTCCATGCCCCCACGTTCGTTTTGGACTTCAGCTTGAGATCGGCAGACATGTCGGGGAGAGAACGGAAAGAAGCATCTTTTAGCAGATCACCAGCCATACTGCCATCATCTCCCAGGTTTCTTTCTCTACCCTTTAATTGGTCTGCTTCGTCCTCCTCTAGTTTGTCTGATAATGCCAGGACCCTCTTCTTTAGTGAATTATGGCGTGTCCTGAGATCTAATGCCTTCGGACCAGGAACCAACTCTTTCCATTCTGACAGCATTTCTCCGAGTTCAATAACCTCTCTTTCAAGACCTCTATTCCTTAGCCTGCGATCCTTGATTGACTTCTGAGGATTAACTTCCTCTTCTTCTGCCTGAGTGATGACTAAATCAGCTATTTTGGCCTGCTTAAAAAACGCTTCCTTTGCGCAGCTAGTCCAAAATATTTCCTGGGTGGCTTTCTTCACCTCAAGGAACTTGTTCTCACACTCCGCTGTCTTTCCATCAATTTGGTTTGCAGATCCTACAACCTCTTCATCCGCTGATTCTCTCAGGGCTTGAGCATACTCATATCCCGCATCTGTGACTTTAGAAAAGTCGGTCCTGAAAATCTTCCATTCCCTGAGAATTTCAGTCGGTTCCAAAAGCCCCGGTGTAGTGAGAGTATGAGCCCTTTTAGTGAATGAAGCCTGTGCTCTTGATCGCACACTTTTCAGCTTATCCAAGTCTGCCATTATTACTCCCTTTGTGTTGACTGGAGAGCTGTCACTACCAATGTGTATACACGCTCCTTTATCCTTAATCAACGGGCAGTTTGATTAGTGGCAAATTTGGAATGGTTCATAAAAGTGAGAAGGCAGCTAGTCTTGGGTTAACTAAGCTTCCTTAATGAAGCAGTCCGTGGCTGTGTTTGCTGCACTCAATCCAGTGCAGTAGGCATCGGTTTATAACTGTTCAGTTCTTTTAAGATTTTCCCCACTGAACGGGGCACCAGGAGAAGACACGTTGATACAACTCTTTGTGGGGTTTATTTACTGATTGTTTTCCCATATACAGTTTCTTTAATCCACAAATAACAGGTTATAAACCTGTAAAATACAAAGAATGTGGTGTAAATAGCAATATTGATAGCCACATACATAATATACCATAAATACTGAATAATATACAAATATAACAATTCTCATAAATTCTAATATAGTCAGTATTTAGAATTATAAATATTACAATATACTTAGTACATCCAAACAATTCCACACAACAACATGGCACATCAAACATTGCACTGTTACACATTAGTCAAGTCAGTATCTAAACTAAATGTGCATCAATGTCAAAAATACAAATTAAACCAATAATCTAATCCACCAATGTGTTCTCAGTATGTTGGCCTAAAGTGCAAAATAATGAGTGTAGTTTTAAGTAGCAACGCTGAGCATAGCAATCTATTACCAATGTAAAGCGATCAACTACATTACCCAACATGCACCGCAAACAGAAAGTGATTCGAGTGACAGCGGAACGCTCTTATTTCAAACATTCGCTGAAATATAGCCACGGATACTATCGAGCTGACGACATTAAATATCAGCATGTATAAAATGTTCAGCGTGACCGAAATATCAGTCATCAAGCATACAAACTACGCACATACACAACGGAAACCCAGCGGTAATGTAAACAAACAAACAAACCGCGGCTTAAGTGAAAACAACTTAAGTGAACAGCAACTTACCGGTGGCGCATCTCTCCTGACGAGACAACATGCCAAAACTAGTGCTCGCCTCCGCTTGTAGCCCATGCTCATTCACTAAGATTCCACTAGTCCATGCTTCAACTCATGACTAGCCTATGCTACAATCAAGTAAGTGAACCTCCCACTTGTTAACCTGCGTTACGCTGCTGTTAATCACCCGTGACGTAGTGAGCGCAACAATGGGAGACCTATTAAAAAAGGTCTAGGGTGCTATTCGTGTTGCTTTTATGCTGATCAGCGGGGGCACTCATCCCCTGACATGTATGGGTGCAATATTCCTCATATATCTATGAGAACTTTAGACTGTAAAAAGAAACGACCTTTTGATCAAGCAATCAAGCGATCCTTGTAAGACGGTGCGACCTTCAGGTGAGGAAATAAACTGTTGTCCTTAATCCCCACCTTAATAATCAACTTGGCCTATTGTTAAGGATGGTAGTGCATGCTGACGGTGAGTATTGAGCTTATCAGCATGCGCTACCCCTCTGTTGGAGAAGCTTTATTAAGGTACCAACAGGAAGGATGTCTTTTGCATGCAATTGCCAGAGTCTGGTTCCTCACTAAAAGCTAAGGAGACTAGAGCCTGGTCTGTACTTGTGTGGCTGACCAATATTAGAAGACCTAGCATGCTGCTGGGGCCAGTTATTTTTTGGCCGACCAGCAGGGGGAGCTCAGTCCCTGACATGTGTGTAGTCAACTTGACCTATTGTTTGAGATGGTAGCGCATCCTGACGGCCAAATTGAGGCTGTCAGGATGCGCTACCGCTGTATTAGAGCAGATGTATTGAGGAGCCCAGGTCAAAGCATGTTTTTTACCTGCAGTAGCCAGAGGCTGGCTCCTCAGTAAAGCTAAGCAGGCCTCAACCTGGTTTGTTTTTGGATGGGAGACCTATTAGAAAAGGTCTAGGGTGCTATTCGTGTTGCTTTTATACTGATCAGCAGGGGGCGCTCATCCCCTGACATGTATGGGTGCAATATTCCTCATTTAACTATGCGAACTTTAGACTGTAAAAAGAAACGACCTTTTGATCAAGCAATCAAGCGATCCTTGTAAGACGGTGCGACCTTCAGGTGAGGAAATAAACTGTTGTCCTTAATCCCCACCTTAATAATCAACTTGGCCTATTGTTAAGGATGGTAGCGCATGCTGACGGCGAGTATTGAGCTTATCAGCATGCTCTACCTCTCTGTTGGAGAAGCTTTATTAGGGTACCAACAGGAAGGATCTTTTGCATGCAATAGCCAGAGTCTGGTTCCTCACTAAAAGCTAAGGAGACTAGAGCCTGGTCTGTACTTGTGTGGTTGACCAATATTCGAAGACCTAGCATGCTGCTGGGGCCAGTTATTTTTGGCCGACCAGCAGGGGGAGCTGAGTCCCTGACGTGTGTGTAGTCAACTTGACCTATTGTTTGAGATGGTAGCGCATCCTGAAGGCCAAATGGAGGCTGTCAGGATGTGCTACCTATCTATTAGAGCAGCTGTATTGAGCAGCCCAGAGCAAAGCATGTCCTTTCCCTGCAGTAGCCAGAGGCAGGCTCCTCAGTAAAGCTAAGCAGGGCTCAACCTGGTCTGTTTTTGGATGGGAGAGCTATTAGAAAAGGTCTAGGGTGCTATTCGTGTTGCTTTTATGCTGATCAGCAGGGGGCGCTCATCCCCTGACATGTATGGGTGCAATATTCCTCATATATATATATATATATATGCGAACTTTAGACTGTAAAAAGAAACGACCTTTTGATCAAGCAATCAAGCGGTCCTTGTAAGACGGTGCGACCTTCAGGTGAGGAAATAAACTGTTGTCCTTAAACCCCACCTTAATAATCAACTTGGCCTAGTGTTAAGGATGGTAGCACATCCTGACGGCGAGTATTGAGCTTGTCAGCATGCGCTACCCCTCTGTTGGAGAAGCTTTATTAAGGTACCAACAGGAAGCATGTCTTTTGCATACAGTAGCCAGAGTCTGGTTCCTCACTAAAAGCTAAGGAGACTGGAGCCTGGTCTGTACTTGTGTGGCTGACCAATATTAGAAGACCTAGCATGCTGCTGGGGCCAGTTATTTTTTGGCCATCCAGCAGGGGGAGCTGAGTCCCTGACATGTGTGTAGTCAACTTGACCAATTGTTTGAGATGGTAGCGCATCCTGAAGGCCAAATTGAGGCTGTCAGGATGCGCTACCGCGCTATTAGAGCAGATGTATTAAACAACCCAAGGCAAAGCATGTTATTTGCCTTCTGTAGCCAGAGTCTGGCTCCTCAGAAAAGCTAAGCTGGCCTCAGCCTGGTCTGTTATTGGATGGGAGACCTATTAGAAAAGGTCTAGGGCTATTCGTGTTGCTTTTATGCTGATCAGCAGGGGGCGCTCATCCCCTTACATGTATGGGTGCAATATTCCTCATTTAACTATGCGAACTTTAGACTGTAAAAAGAAACGACCTTTTGATCAAGCAATCAAGCGGTCCTTGTAAGACGGTGTGACCTTCAGGTGAGGAAATAAACTGTTGTCCTTAATCCCCACCTTAATAATCAACTTGGCCTAATGTTAAGGATGGTAGCGCATGATTACGGCGAGTATTGAGCTTGTCAGCATGCGCTACCCCTCTGTTGGAGAAGCTTTATTAAGGTATCAACAGGAAGGATCTTTTGCATGCAATAGCCAGAGTCTGGTTCCTCACTAAAAGCTAAAGAGACTAGAGCCTGGTCTGTACTTGTGTGGCTGACCAATATTAGAAGACCTAGCATGCTGCTGGGGCCAGTTATTTTTTGGCCGACCAGCAGGGGGAGCTCAGTCCCTGACATGTGTGTAGTCAACTTGACCTATTGTTGGAGATGGTAGCGCATCCTGACGGCGAAATTAAGGCTGTCAGGATGCGCTACCGCTGTATTAGAGCAGATGTATTGAGGAGCCCAGGTCAAAGCATGTCCTTTCCCTGCAATAGCCAGAGGCTGGCTTCTCAGTAAAGCTAAGCAGGCTTCAACCTGGTCTATTTTTGGATGGGAGACCTATTAGAAAAGGTCTAGTGCTATTCGTGTTGCTTTTATGCTGATCAGCGGGGGCACTCATCCCCTGACATGTATGGGTGCAATATTCCTCATATATCTATGCGAACTTTAGACTGTAAAAAGAAACGACCTTTTGATCAAGCAATCAAGCGATCCTTGTAAGACGGTGCGACCTTCAGGTGAGGAAATAAACTGTTGTCCTTAATCCCCACCTTAATAATCAACTTGGCCTATTGTTAAGGATGGTAGTGCATGCTGACGGCGAGTATTGAGCTTATCAGCATGCGCTACCCCTCTGTTGGAGAAGCTTTATTAAGGTACCAACAGGAAGGATGTCTTTTGCATGCAATTGCCAGAGTCTGGTTCCTCACTAAAAGCTAAGGAGACTAGAGCCTGGTCTGTACTTGTGTGGCTGACCAATATTAGAAGACCTAGCATGCTGCTGGGGCCAGTTATTTTTTGGCCGACCAGCAGGGGGAGCTCAGTCCCTGACATGTGTGTAGTCAACTTGACCTATTGTTTGAGATGGTAGCGCATCCTGACGGCCAAATTGAGGCTGTCAGGATGGGCTACCGCTGTATTAGAGCAGATGTATTGAGGAGCCCAGGTCAAAGCATGTTTTTTACCTGCAGTAGCCAGAGGCTGGCTCCTCAGTAAAGCTAAGCAGGCCTCAACCTGGTTTGTTTTTGGATGGGAGACCTATTAGAAAAGGTCTAGGGTGCTATTCGTGTTGCTTTTATACTGATCAGCAGGGGGCGCTCATCCCCTGACATGTATGGGTGCAATATTCCTCATTTAACTATGCGAACTTTAGACTGTAAAAAGAAACGACCTTTTGATCAAGCAATCAAGCGATCCTTGTAAGACGGTGCGACCTTCAGGTGAGGAAATAAACTGTTGTCCTTAATCCCCACCTTAATAATCAACTTGGCCTATTGTTAAGGATGGTAGCGCATGCTGACGGCGAGTATTGAGCTTATCAGCATGCTCTACCTCTCTGTTGGAGAAGCTTTATTAGGTACCAACAGGAAGCATGTCTTTTGCATACAGTAGCCAGAGTCTGGTTCCTCACTAAAAGCTAAGGAGACTAGAGCCTGGTCTGTACTTGTGTGGCTGACCAATATTAGAAGACCTAGCATGCTGCTGGGGCCATTTAGTTTTTGGCCATCCAGCAGGGGGAGCTGAGTCCCTGACATGTGTGTAGTCAACTTGACCTATTGTTTGAGATGGTAGCGCATCCTGAAGGCCAAAGTGAGGCTGTCAGGATGCGCTACCGCGCTATTAGAGCAGATGTATTAAACAACCCGAGGCAAAGCATGTCATTTTCCTGCTGTAGCCAGAGTCTGGCTCCTCAGAAAAGCTAAGCTGGCCTCAGCCTGGTCTATTTTTGGATGGGAGACCTATTAGAAAAGGTCTAGTGCTATTCGTGTTGCTTTTATGCTGATCAGCAGGGGGCGCTCATCCCCTGACATGTATGGGTGCAATATTCCTCATTTAACTATGCGAACTTTAGACTGTAAAAAGAAACGACCTTTTGATCAAGCAATCAGGCGGTCCTTGTAAGACGGTGTGACCTTCAGGTAAGGAAATAAACTGTTGTCCTTAATCCCCACCTTAATAATCAACTTGGCCTATTGTTAAGGATGGTAGCACATGCTGACGGCGAGTATTGAGCTTATCAGCATGAGATACCTCTCTGTTGGAGAAGCTTTATTAAGGTACCAACAGGAAGCATGTCTTTTGCATACAGTAGCCAGAGTCTGGTTCCTCACTAAAAGCTAAGGAGACTGGAGCCTGGTCTGTACTTGTGTGGCTGACCAATATTAGAAGACCTAGCATGCTGCTGGGGCCAGTTATTTTTTGGCCATCCAGCAGGGGGAGCTGAGTCCCTGACATGTGTGTAGTCAACTTGACCAATTGTTTGAGATGGTAGCGCATCCTGAAGGCCAAATTGAGGCTGTCAGGATGCGCTACCGCGCTATTAGAGCAGATGTATTAAACAACCCAAGGCAAAGCATGTTATTTGCCTTCTGTAGCCAGAGTCTGGCTCCTCAGAAAAGCTAAGCTGGCCTCAGCCTGGTCTGTTATTGGATGGGAGACCTATTAGAAAATGTCTAGGGCTATTCGTGTTGCTTTTATGCTGATCAGCAGGGGGCGCTCATCCCCTTACATGTATGGGTGCAATATTCCTCATTTAACTATGCGAACTTTAGACTGTAAAAAGAAACGACCTTTTGATCAAGCGATCCTTGTAAGACGGTGCGACCTTCAGGCGAGGAAATAAACTGTTGTCCTTAATCCCCACCTTAATAATCAACTTGGCCTATTGTTAAGGATGGTAGCGCATGCTGACGGCGAGTATTGAGCTTATCAGGATGAGATACCTCTCTGTTGGAGAAGCTTTATTAAGGTACCAACAGGAAGCATGTCTTTTGCATACAGTAGCCAGAGTCTGGTTCCTCACTAAAAGCTAAGGAGACTAGAGCCTGGTCTGTACTTGTGTGGTTGACCAATATTCGAAGACCTAGCATGCTGCTGGGGCCAGTTATTTTTGGCCGACCAGCAGGGGGAGCTGAGTCCCTGATGTGTGTGTAGTCAACTTGACCTATTGTTTGAGATGGTAGCGCATCCTGAAGGCCAAATGGAGGCTGTCAGGATGTGCTACCTATCTATTAGAGCAGATGTATTGAACAACCCAAGGGAAAGCATGTCACTTGCCTGCTGTAGCCAGAGTCTGGCTCCTCAGAAAAGCTAAGCTGACCTCAGCCTGGTCTATTTTTGGATGGGAGACCTATTAAAAAAGGGCTAGGGTGCTATTCGTGTTGCTTTTATGCTGATCAGCGGGGGCACTCATCCCCTGACATGTATGGGTGCAATATTCCTCATATATCTATGCGAACTTTAGACTGTAAAAAGAAACGACCTTTTGATCAAGCAATCAAGCGGTCCTTGTAAGACGGTGTGACCTTCAGGTGAGGAAATAAACTGTGGTCCTTAATCCCCACCTTAATAATCAACTTGGCCTAATGTTAAGGATGGTAGCGCATGATTACGGCGAGTATTGAGCTTGTCAGCATGCGCTACCCCTCTGTTGGAGAAGCTTTATTAAGGTATCAACAGGACGGATCTTTTGCATGCAATAGCCAGAGTCTGGTTCCTCACTAAAAGCTAAGGAGACTAGAGCCTGGTCTGTACTTGTGTGGTTGACCAATATTCGAAGACCTAGCATGCTGCTGGGGCCAGTTATTTTTGGCCGACCAGCAGGGGGAGCTGAGTTCCTGACGTGTGTGTAGTCAACTTGACCTATTGTTTGAGATGGTAGCGCATCCTGAAGGCCAAATGGAGGCTGTCAGGATGTGCTACCTATCTATTAGAGCAGCTGTATTGAGCAGCACAGAGCAAAGCATGTCCTTTCCCTGCAGTAGCCAGAGGCAGGCTCCTCAGTAAAGCTAAGCAGGGCTCAACCTGGTCTGTTTTTGGATGGGAGAGCTATTAGAAAAGGTCTAGGGTGCTATTCGGGTTGCTTTTATGCTGATCAGCAGGGGGCGCTCATCCCCTGACATGTATGGGTGCAATATTCCTCATATAAATATATATATATATGCGAACTTTAGACTGTAAAAAGAAACGACCTTTTGATCAAGCAATCAAGCGGTCCTTGTAAGACGGTGCGACCTTCAGGTGAGGAAATAAACTGTTGTCCTTAAACCCCACCTTAATAATCAACTTGGCCTAGTGTTAAGGATGGTAGCACATCCTGACGGCGAGTATTGAGCTTGTCAGCATGCGCTACCCCTCTGTTGGAGAAGCTTTATTAAGGTACCAACAGGAAGCATGTCTTTTGCATGCAGTAGCCAGAGTCTGGTTCCTCAATAAAGCTAAGGAGACTAGAGCCTGGTCTGTACTTGTGTGGTTGACCAATACTCGAAGACCTAGCATGCTGCTGGGGCCAGTTATTTTTGGCCGACCAGCAGGGGGAGCTCAGTCCCTGACGTGTGTGTAGTCAACTTGACCTATTGTTTGAGACGGTAGCGCATCCTGAAGGCCAAATGGAGGCTGTCAGGATGTGCTACCTATCTATTAGAGCAGATGTATTGAACAACCCAAGGGAAAGCATGTCACTTGCCTGCTGTAGCCAGAGTCTGGCTCCTCAGAAAAGCTAAGCTGACCTCAGCCTGGTCTATTTTTGGATGGGAGACCTATTAAAAAAGGTCTAGGGTGCTATTCGTGTTGCTTTTATGCTGATCAGCGGGGGCACTCATCCCCTGACATGTATGGGTGCAATATTCCTCATATATCTATGCGAACTTTAGACTGTAAAAAGAAACGACCATTTGATCAAGCAATCAAGCGATCCTTGTAAGACGGTGCGACCTTCAGGTGAGGAAATAAACTGTTGTCCTTAATCCCCACCTTAATAATCAACTTGGCCTATTGTTAAGGATGGTAGTGCATGCTGACGGCAAGTATTGAGCTTATCAGCATGCGCTACCCCTCTGTTGGAGAAGCTTTATTAAGGTACCAACAGGAAGGATGTCTTTTGCATGCAATTGCCAGAGTCTGGTTCCTCACTAAAAGCTAAGGAGACTAGAGCCTGGTCTGTACTTGTGTGGCTGACCAATATTAGAAGACCTAGCATGCTGCTGGGGCCAGTTATTTTTTGGCCGACCAGCAGGGGGAGCTCAGTCCCTGACATGTGTGTAGTCAACTTGACCTATTGTTTGAGATGGTAGCGCATCCTGACGGCCAAATTGAGGCTGTCAGGATGCGCTACCGCTGTATTAGAGCAGATGTATTGAGGAGCCCAGGTCAAAGCATGTTTTTTACCTGCAGTAGCCAGAGGCTGGCTCCTCAGTAAAGCTAAGCAGGCCTCAACCTGGTTTGTTTTTGGATGGGAGACCTATTAGAAAAGGTCTAGGGTGCTATTCGGGTTGCTTTTATACTGATCAGCAGGGGGCGCTCATCCCCTGACATGTATGGGTGCAATATTCCTCATTTAACTATGCGAACTTTAGACTGTAAAAAGAAACGACCTTTTGATCAAGCAATCAAGCGATCCTTGTAAGACGGTGCGACCTTCAGGTGAGGAAATAAACTGTTGTCCTTAATCCCCCCCTTAATAATCAACTTGGCCTATTGTTAAGGATGGTAGTGCATGCTGACGGCGAGTATTGAGCTTATCAGCATGCTCTACCTCTCTGTTGGAGAAGCTTTATTAAGGTACCAACAGGAAGCATGTCTTTTGCATACAGTAGCCAGAGTCTGGTTCCTCACTAAAAGCTAAGGAGACTAGAGCCTGGTCTGTACTTGTGTGGCTGACCAATATTAGAAGCCCTAGCATGCTGCTGGGGCCATTTAGTTTTTGGCCATCCAGCAGGGGGAGCTGAGTCCCTGACATGTGTGTAGTCAACTTGACCTATTGTTTGAGATGGTAGCGTATCCTGAAGGCCAAAGTGAGGCTGTCAGGATGCGCTACCGCGCTATTAGAGCAGATGTATTAAACAACCCGAGGCAATGCATGTCATTTTCCTGCTGTAGCCAGAGTCTGGCTCCTCAGAAAAGCTAAGCTGGCCTCAGCCTGGTCTATTTTTGGATGGGAGACCTATTAGAAAAGGTCTAGTGCTATTCGTGTTGCTTTTATGCTGATCAGCAGGGGGAGCTCATCCCCTGACATGTATGGGTGCAATATTCCTCATTTAACTATGCGAACTTTAGACTGTAAAAAGAAACGACCTTTTGATCAAGCAATCAGGCGGGCCTTGTAAGACGGTGTGACCTTCAGGTGAGGAAATAAACTGTTGTCCTTAATCCCCACCTTAATAATCAACTTGGCCTATTGTTAAGGATGGTAGCACATGCTGACGGCGAGTATTTAGCTTATCAGCATGAGATACCTCTCTGTTGGAGAAGCTTTATTAAGGTACCAACAGGAAGCATGTCTTTTGCATACAGTAGCCAGAGTCTGGTTCCTCACTAAAAGCTAAGGAGACTGGAGCCGGGTCTGTACTTGTGTGGCTGACCAATATTAGAAGACCTAGCATGCTGCTGGGGCCAGTTATTTTTTGGCCATCCAGCAGGGGGAGCTGAGTCCCTGACATGTGTGTAGTCAACTTGACCAATTGTTTGAGATGGTAGCGCATCCTGAAGGCCAAATTGAGGCTGTCAGGATGCGCTACCGCGCTATTAGAGCAGATGTATTAAACAACCCAAAGCAAAGCATGTTATTTGCCTTCTGTAGCCAGAGTCTGGCTCCTCAGAAAAGCTAAGCTGGCCTCAGCCTGGGCTGTTATTGGATGGGAGACCTATTAGAAAAGGTCTAGGGCTATT
>VONZ01002355.1:0-55271 GCA_012976165.1 Labeo catla
TGGATGGATAGATGGATGGATCGATAGAGGGACAAAATGATAGAACGATGGATAGATGGATTGATTGACGGACAGATGGATTTTAGAGACATAGAATGATAGAACAATAGATGGATGGGATAATGGATGGATGAATAGATATATAGAGAGACAGAATGATAGAACAATAGATAGATAGATAGATAGATAGATAGATAGATAAAGTTGATGGATGGATGGATGGATGGATGAATAGATAGATGCATAAAGACAAAATGATAGAGTGATGGATGAATGGATCGACAGAGGGACAAAATGATAGAACAATATATGGATGGATGGATGGACGGACAGGTGGATTTTAGAGAGACAGAATTATAAAACAATAGATGGATGGATGAACAGATATATATAGAGAGACAGAATGATAAGAACAATAAATGGATGTATATGAATAGATACCGATAAGACAGACAGACAAAATGATAGAACATTAACAGATGGATGGATGGATGAATGGATGGATGAACAGACAGAAAAAGAGCTAGAATGATAGAACAATAAATGGATATGTGAATAGATGAATGAATAAGATAGATAGATAGACAGACAGACAAAATGATAGAACAATAGATGGATGGATGATGGATGGATGGATGGATGGATGGATGGATGAACAGACAGAAAGACAGAATGATAGAACAATAAATTCATGGATGGATGGATAAACAGATGGACAGCCAGCTGACTGATCAGACGGATAAACAGATAGATAAATAGAAAGACAGAAAGAAAGAACAACAGATGGATGGATGGATGGATGGATGGATGGATGGATGGATGGATGGCCAGACAGACAAATGGATAAACAGAGGCACAGACTGACTGAACAACAGACAGATGTCAGATAAATGGATGGACAAACAGATAGATAGACAGGCAGACAGATAGACATATAGACGAATGATAGATAGATAGATAGATAGATATTTTTGATTAACACAGGCTATGAATATATATAATACGGTGACATCATGTACTGTACACGTCTCTATGGCTTTCCCTTTTGGATATTCCATAATAAAGCTCACAACAATATTTATTTATGACAAAGCCTTTAGTTCAACAACGTGCAGTTGATAAACTTTTCACCATTCAGTGGTATTACCAAAGAGTCTCACCAGGGAGATATTGAGATGTCCCTCTCATAATGTGCGGGGGTTCAGGTAATTTCCCTGCAGGATTTGTATTCTTCCTCTTTGATGGATAGACAGGCTATCCGGGAGGATTAAGGGGGGGCTCTCCGTGATTTCTTTTTCATTTCTTTTTAATGCCAGTAGTCTGTAATCTGTCATCCAACATCCGATTGTTCTGACACACAGAATATAGGGCTATTTCTGTTTTGCTGCTATGTCACAGTGACTTCTTGACTATTATAAATTCGACTGTTTCCGGTTTGTTGCACGCAAACCGATGCAGAAAACTGCAACGATCTTGTTTACTTGTGAAACACAAACTCTGAATGTGAATGAAATAACTGGAAGAGACAGAACTCTTGTTTTAGTAAATAAACATCATTGTCTGTTATAGTCTACGAGATAACCAAATTAAAATCTATTAAACAACAGCATTTACCCATTTTGTCCTATTGCACAATCAGACCTGAATAACTGGAATTTACCGAACCTGTAAAGACTGCAAAATAAGAAATAACTCACATAATGGATTTAGGGATGATGGATTTGCAAGAGCTTTGTTTGAAAAGCTGAATATGAAGCTTTATTTAGAAGAACAGGGATTTAAAGGTGTAGACGCTGTCTGGACCCCTAGACTTCTACCATTGAGCCGCATGTTCATTTTGTCACCAGAGTGATTTAATACGGCAGAAGCTAATCTGGCTCAAGTCAGAACTCTTGACTCCGTGCTGAAAGATTTCAGATGTACTAGACAGATTCAACTGCCTGCAGAACACTTTTCAGAGCGCTATGAAAACTGACACAGCCTCCACTGGGAATCTGTATGGTGGAAATATACAGCAGCAACCAACTTATGATATTACTGTTTAAAGGTAAATGTTTTTTTCTGTGTCAGTTGAACGTGCAACTATAAAACATTCATAGGTTGACTTACCAAAGCATGTAAAATATTGCACAACCTTTTGTTCGACCAATGGTGTGGGTTTAGCATGCGACTGTCTGTTTTTCTGAAAAAATTAGCTGGGTAGGAACCTGTTAGGATGAAGTTTTTTTTCTGTCAACCTTGATTCAGTTACCTATTAAAAAACACACACACACACACACACACACACACACACCTGTTAGTGTCATATGACAGAAAAAAAAGTTTAAGAAAAAATGTTCTGGCACTCATTTGAATTAGCAAGCCAATAAAGAAACAGTGTTTAAATAAACAATTATGTATATATTCTGGGCATTTGCATAACTGAAAAGGATTAAAAACTTTGAAAACATCAGAATCTCTAAAATACAGACTCAACACATAATATCGAGCTTTTCCCAGATTAGAGAAGCTCAGGAGAATTAGGAGTCAAAACACGATGAGATGACAGAAATACGGCAATGTCCTTCTCGAGCAACAGGATAAAACCCTGAAGTGCGCATTAAATGTGTAAGACTTTGGAGCAGAGGTTGCTTCGCATTGTCTGGGTTGAGCAGGACTACATCGTTTCTAAGATGAACTAGGAAACAAGACACAACAACAGAATTTGAACTCAGAATTGTGAAATATAAACTTGCAGTTCAGAAAAAGGTTGATAATAAAAAGTCAGAATTATTTTTTTATTTTTGATTCTGTGGCAGAAACAAGAAACAGAATTAAAAAATTAGAATTCAGTGAAAAAAAGGTCAGAATTCTGAGATGCAAACTCAGAATTGTGGGACAAAAATTCTAAATCCTGAGTCTATATCTGGCAATTCTGTTTTTTTTTTCTCTCAGAATTGCTTTGTTTATATCTCGCAATTCTGTATTTATACCTCACAATTCTGACTTTTTTCCCTTGCCATTCTAACAAAAAACCTCAGAATTGCACAATCTGAACTCAGAATATTTTTCAACATTTTAAAATTGTGAGATATAAACAGAATTGTGAGATATAAACAGTTCTGAAAAGAAAAGATTAAATTAAGTTTGAAGACAAAAAGTCAGAATTACTTTTTTATTTTTAATTCTGTGGTGAAAAAAACAGAATTAAAAACAGAATTCAGAGAAAAAAATCTGAGATTATATCTTGCATTTTTTTTTTTACAGAATTGCACATTTATATCTCATAATTCTGTTTAAATTTCACAATTCTGACTTTTTCTTTGCCATTCAAAAAAAAACCCCTCAAAATTAGGAAACTCAGAATTACAAAATATAAACTCAAAATTTTAGAATTGCAAGATATAAACTTGCAGTTCTGAAAAGAAAAAAATTAATTAAAGTTGAAGATAAAAAGTCAGAATTGCTTTCTATTTTCGAGTCTGTGTCAGAAACAAGAAACAGAATTAAAAACATCAGAATTCAGAGAAAAAAGTCAGAATTATGAGATGTGAACTCGGAATTGTGGAACAAAAAGTCAGAATTCTGAGTTTATATTTCGCAATTCTGATTTTTTCAAATCAGATTGCAAGTTTATATCTCATAATTCTGTGTTTATATCCGAACTCAGAATTGTAAGATACTTTATAAACTCAACATTTTAGAATTGTGAGATAGTTCTGTTTATTTCTGATTCTGTGGTGGAAACAAGAAACAGAATTGAAAACTCCGAACTCAGAGAAAAATGTTAGAATTACAAGATGTAAACTTGGAATTGTGGGACAAAAAGTCAGTTTACATCTCAGAATACTGAATTGTAAGATATAAACTTAACATTGTAAAACTGCAAGATATAAACAGAATTGTGAGATATTAACTTGCAGTTCTGAAAAAAAAAAATAAAAATAGGGTCGAAGATCAAAAGTCTGAATTATCTTTTTTATTTTTGATTCTGTGGTGGAAACAAGAAACAGAATTGAAAACAGAATTCAAAGAAAAAGTCAGAATTATGAGATGTAAACTCATAATTGTGGGACAAAAAGTCAGAATTCTGAGTTTATATCTCACAATTCTGACTTTTTCCCCCCCATGGATTACTAGAAACAAAGTCCAGTTTGTGAGATTAAATGTTGCAATTACTTTTTTAATTTTTTTTATTCAGTGTGATAAACCAGCTTCCATGCACAATAAAAATAATATGATATCACTGGGCAAGCAACAGATTTGAGTCTATTTGACGAGGCGCTGGAGACTGATGTCAGATTGGGTTGGCTGTGTCATGGGAGAGTTTTAGGGCACAGATCAATGCTGTATGCCTAGTCCTCACTCATGACATTTTGAACCTGTGTACAAGGTTTCAACCACAACTATTCAATGCAACTTAATATATCACAGCTCCTACTGTTTTGACAGAGATTACAAACCCCCCGTGATCAAGTGTACGATTGATTTTGCATTGGATTTTGCAAATAAACCAAAGGGCAAAGGGGGGCAAATAAACAGACAACAAATATTCCTTTAGTTATTTAGTATGAAAAAACAACACAGCACAGTGTTGGTATTTTGTGGATTATCAATATCAGAGCAGACAAATAAAACCTCATTGACATGATCAACAACAACATATCAGGGACGTTTTAGTACAAATTGGCCAGATTAAGGATAAAAAAAAAAACTGTGCACCTCTAAGGGATGAGGGCTTTTCTTTTTGATCGAGTTTAAATTGCTTTGTGCAGCATTCATCGGGCAATGCCTGAAGTGGTGCGACTGCCATCATATTTTATTTCATTATGGATGTGTAAAGCTGGACATGTGGAAAACAAGATAATAACGCTTGAAGCCTGTATGTCTGAGAACTGCCTTTTTTACACACTAAATGAGGAGATGTTTTAATTCAGCTGATCCGATTTTCTTTTGTCTGAGAGCATTTCACTTGAAGAAAGATGGATTAATTGCGACTTGTTTACGTAACAATGATAAGCAGCATAAACAAGCATCATAAAAAAGGCAGTGGTGATGAGTGTAATTATGAGATTAACATTGCAAAAGCAGGGCAGAGTCATAATGTATGGGTGAAAGAAATAATAGGCTTCCAAATCTATCTATCTATCTATCTATTTGTCTATCGTTTTATCATTCTGTTGTTGTCATTGTTCTGTTGATCTATCTATCATGTTTTATCATTCTGTTGTTCTGTCATTGTTTCATCTATCTATCTATCTATCTATCTATCTGTCTATCTGTCTATCATTTTATCATTCTGTTGTTCTGTCAGTTTCATCTATCTATCTATCCTATCTATCCCATCTATCTATCTATCGTTTATCATTCTGTTGTTCTGTCATTGTTTCATCTATCTATCTATCTATCTATCTATCTATCCTATCATTTTATCATTCTGTTGTTCTGTCATTGTTTCATCTATCCTATCTATCTATCTATCTATCCATCTATCATCTATCTATCTATCTGTTGTTCTTCATCATCTATCCTCTATCTATCTATCTATCTATCTATCTGTCTATCATTTTATCATTCTGTTGTTCATCATTGTTCTGTAAGCTCTATCTATCTATTGTTTTATCATTCTTGTTGTTCTGTCATTGTTTCTATTATCTATCGTTTATCATTCTTTGTTGTGTTGTTTCATCTATCTATCCTATCTATCTTGTCATTGTTCATCTATCTTCCTCTATCTATCGTTTTATCATTCTGTTGTTGTTCTGTCATTGTTTCCCTATCTATCCTATCTATCTATCTATCTATCTGTCTATCATTTTATCATTCTGTTTGTTTGTCATTGTTCTGTCGATCTGTCTATCTATCTGTTCTATCTATCTGTCTGTCTTTCTATCTATCCTATCCTATCTATCTATCTGTCTGTCTGTCTATCTATCTATCTATCTGTCTATCTATCTGTCTGTCTTTCTATCTATCTATCTATCTATCCATATCTATCTATCTATCTGTCTGTCTGTCTGTCTGTCTATTGTCTGTCTATCATGTTTTATCATTCTCTATCTATCAATCATTCTGTTGTTCTGTCGATTGTTCTGTCGATCTATCTATCTATCTATCTGTCTATCTATCTGTCTGTCTTTCTATCTATCTATCTATCTATCTATCTATCTATCTATCTATCTATCTGTCTGTCTATCTATCTATCTGTCTATTTATCTATCTATCTATCTATCACAAAAAAAAAACCTATACTTTTATTCAGGAACAAAAGTGACAGTAAAGGCATCTTTAATTGTACAAGAAATATATATGAAAAATTGTAAAATAAACGCTTTTCCTTTAAACTTTCTATTCATCAAATAATTCTTAAAAAAAAATCACGGTTTACACAAAAACATTAAGCAGTGCAAATGCTTTTACAGTTTTTCTCAGTCGCTTTGGTGCATTTCTCAAATCATCCTTAACATTTGCAAAGAAGTATGTGAATTTCTCAGAACAATTTGTACAAACAGCACAAAACAATGGATTACCTGCAAAAGCCTGTAACTTACTCAAAATCTTTAGTTCATCTATCAAAAGTCAGTATGCATTTCAATGAACATATCAGTGCCATCAGAATGAAAAGTCCTTGTGTCATTGTTCACAAACAAGATAGTCAAAATGCTTAGTCATGTTTTCAATCAAACAGTGTACTCTATTAGCATTACCTGATGTAAACTATAGCAATCATTTGCATGACAGTTACTGTACTGAAATGCAGAAGGCTGCAGTTCTTATGTGTGACATATATCCATTTCAAACTGTATGTGAGATATTGATTGAAAGAGACTAGATAGGACAAAAAAAAAGAAAAGAAAAAACACATTACAGAGTCATTGTGATAGACAAGAAAAAGAAATATCCCTGATAGTACACGTACATCACTAAGACGTCTATTTTACGTCTACATTTACATCTGCAAGATTTATTTTTTAGAGTGTTCGATCATCTGCACGTTTCCTACCAGGGGTCAAATAGACTTTTATTAGATGTCTTTACTGTAAGATGTTTATGATTTAGAGTGTATGTAAAACTGACATCTTACAGATGTCTGTCAGATGTTTGTACATGACAGATGCACAAAAGCGAAAATACAAAATTAGAAAGGCAAACACAGGAATCACCCCTTAGGCAGAACTTTGCTTTTGCATGCAGCACTGTGTGAGGAATTTCAGAGAACTGGTTTGTTATTGTTTAATCTACATTCCCCTATTAGTGAAAGTCAAGATTCACCTGCACAATGCATGGCAAATTTATAAATAGATTAACAGGAATGTGTAGAAAATATACTTGACAGTTTATGACAACTATATCAACCATTTCGCATTTAATGACTTATACGATGAACTAATGACTAGATGTTTTGAGGGGTAAGACTATTGCACAGAGAACTATATAATACATTTTGAGCAACATAACACTAGTAACTGATAATGTAAGAAAACGCAGACAAATGTACAAAAACCATTGCATGAATGTACCAAAGCAATCGCAACTTGTTCAAATAAATGAGAAACTGCTATTATGATGTGCACAAGTGACTAGATGATGTGGAGGTTGAACAAGTAGTTTTGAGAATTTCATTTCTGATCTGAGAAATGCACCAAAGTGACTGAGAAAAACTGTAAATGTTTAAATGTCTCTCAGCAAATAAGCATATTAGAATGATTTCTGAAGGATCATGTGACACTAAAGACTGGAGTAATGATGCTGAAAATTCAGCTTTGCATCACAGGAATAAATACAATTTTAAAATATACTCAAATAGAAAACAATTCTATTAATTACTTTCATTAACATTTAAAAAGGCATTCTCAATTCAAAGTCAGAGCATAAACTAACCTTTCTTTTTACTTGTTTTCTCCTTGCTCTCTATCTCCTGCATGTCCCAATAGACAGAAGGAGTACTTTACAGAAAACAATGTGGTGACGCCTACAGACTTGATTCCAGTCCATACAGAGCCACTTCATTGATCAAACATGCATCTGAATGAACTGCAGGCTGAGGTGTTCGCTTTCATGGCCCAGACGGCCAGTGCTGCCTTACCTAAACCAGACCTGTAGTTCCACAGAACAGCCCCAAACAAAAGTTCAACTCCAACAGAAGACGCCCAGAGCAGTAACAATGAGGTCCTGGAAGAGAAAAACATGGACTTCGTTCTTCCCATGTTCCCGGTATAAACCACATAAATCATATACAAACCGCTGTAGTTGCCATAGACCAACTGACTTTAACCAAACACTCATACTCCTCCAGTTTTTATTCTGTGCTTTTTTTCCCCATTGCTTGTTCTGTGTTCCTATTTACCAAGGTACACTGAGGCTCTATTTGGAGCCCTTTCTGTAAATAACTGTAAAATGACTTCAAAAATAGGTCATTGACATATTATTTGACCTTATATTTTTAAATCTGGACACGCTTGTGTGAATTAAACATTCCTTCCCCTGTCTTTATGACAGATTTCCCGAATCATTAATTTCTGCCCCCTTTCCCTGAATTAAGAATTCAGAGGCCCCTGTGTGAACCAAGCCCCGAGCCATATGCTAAAATTAGTACCTTCAGAGAGGAGACTTTAGTTACCTTAAGCTGCCTGCACACACACTCTCTCTTTCTCCCTTTTTTGCTCCCAAATTAGGTTTGCCACATTTGTACAAGCAGTATGTTCTTGGAAAGAAAAGGCACTGGATGTCATGCTCCAGTTTATACTAGATAGGCCTTAACTGTATGCAGTGTCAGAAGACAACTTATCGCAATTATGTTACTTTACGCTTAATAATATCAAGTGGTAGTGTTTAAGAATTGGATTATGAGAAGTTTAGTACTTTGTTGTTACTTTTATGTATTAACTTTAATATGTTTCTGCTGAAGCTTGCTTTCACCTCAAAAGTAAAAATATAAAACAGGTCATTTTGAGATAATGTTTAAAAAAAGCAAGTCTCAAAGTCTCAGTGTTAGATTCAAAGTCACAATTATGAGAAATAGAGTTTGCATTATGAGAAACAGGTAAGAAATAGTTGCATTGTGAGACATAAAGATAATCTATGAGAAATCAAGGTGCAATTGTAAGATTTAATGTAAGTTTATAAAGTATTGTGTATGTATTTATTATAAAAATATATTTAAAAACATAATATTGTGAAAAAATACTACAGTTTAAAAGAACTGTGTTCTATTTGAATATGTTTTTAAAAGTAGTTTATTCCTGTGATGACAAAGCAGAATTTTCTGCATCATTAGTCCAGTCTTCAGTATCACATGATCCTTCAGAAATCATTCTAATATGCTGATTTGCTGCTCAAAACACGTGTATTATTCAAAACAGTTGTACTGTTTAATATTTTTGATATCTTCATTTTTCAGGATTATTATAATATCACTTAATACTGTCAATTTTAATCAGTTAAAAGCATTCTTGCTAAATGAAAGTCATTACTGCCTCCAAACTTGAATGGTAGTGTCTCATATAGAAAAAATATATTTAATATATATTTTGCAATCAATCTCAATGGAATATATTTTTTAAACAGGAAATATTTAGTTTCAACCTTCGTAGACAAAAATATTTTTCTAAATGTATTTCAGGGGCAAGAAAATGCATTTTCTTGGACTGAAATATATAGAGGTCAAAATATATATTTTAAATGCTTTTAAAAATATATTCATACATTTAAAATACACTTTCAAAAATATACAAAAAATGGTCAAAATATATTGGTAGAAAATATATGTACCTTAACATATTTTAGCACATATATTTTTTGCCCTTTTTTGGGGGGGTTTATTTTGAAATAAATTTAATTATTTTTTGCTATATGGACTATTACCTTACTATTTTTACTCAAAGGTAGAAATGAGTTTCCATATGTTTCTATTTATAATCTTTCGGAGAAAAATACACTGTAAAAAAAAACTACTTAAAAAAGTGGTTTTAACTTAAAAAAAAAAAAGTACGTTTTCGTGCTGCCTTAAAATTTTAGGTTTAGTCAACATGAAATGTTAAGTTGTACTACATGAAAATGTGGATATTTGGATTTTAAAGCAGCACGAACACTTTCTTTTTTAAGTTGAAACAACTTTTTTTCAGTTGTTTTTTTTTTGTGTACAACATAAAATTAAATATACAATCAACATTGGATTGCAGAGTTAGAAAATTCAGTTCCAATCGAAAATAAAAGTTATGTTTGTTCATGTCTGACGTTTGATTGCATTTATTGTTTTAGCAAATATGAACACAGTTCATGACATTATTAAGATCTCCACTAAATAGGACACATTTTAGGTTACTAAAGTCTTTTTTCTGGCGTGCATTATCAACACGTTTTCAGAGTAACTGCCTGTTGTTGTATAAAATAAAAAGTGGAGAGAGACAAAAGAAGAAAGAATGTAGGAGCACAAGCCAGAATCCCAGGAGCATGACGAATGAAAAATTAAAGCTGAAGTATATTCCTCAGGACACATTGTAAAGGCTGTCACAGCGATGACGACACTCCCGGCTTAAGAGCAGGAAGTGTGGAACAAGAGAGGAGAAAGGGGCTAAAATGTGAGACGCTGGCTGCCTGGACGATGGTACGAAAAGCAATCAGAGCTCAGGAGCCGGTCTCAGATGGGAGGTGGCGTGCAGAAAGAGTGGAAAAGAATTGTATCGACATCCAGCGCTGTACAGGGCCACGCTGAAACCATCGGTGTGGCTTCAGAGTCAACAAGCAAGGCTTGAGCACTGAAAAGTTTACCCAAGGCTAGGTATTGATTTCTGTTGAGGGAGGCAAAAAGTGTCTGGGGTATAGGAACTGAGAGAGAAAGAAGCTGTCTTTCCTGTTTTTATCTGATGGCATTTGCGGTTGTTCTTGAGGTGACCCGTGGATCACGCCAGCCTAGAAGTGCTACCAATTTGCAAATTTACAAGGAAAAAAAACACTAGTCTTGTTGAACTCACATGAGATGACTGGAAATTGTATCCAGCACATTATTGCTAATAAAAAGCCTACTTGTGCCCATTTTTAAGCCATGTTCATTTTTGTTAAAACTTTAATAATATAATTTTTTTTTAAAACTTATATAATTACATAATCAGTCAAAAGTTTTTGGACAGTAAGATTTTTAATGTTTTTTAAAGAAGAATACTAGAATGATTTTCTGAAGGATCATGTAACTGGAGTAATGGTGCTAAAAATTCAGCTCTGAAATCACAGGAATAAATTACATTTTAAAATATATTCAAACAGAAAACAGTTATTTTAAATAGTAAAATATTTCACAATTTTATTGTTTTTGCTGTACTTTGGATCAAATAAATGCAGGCTTGGTGAGCAGAAGAGACTTCTTTAAAAAACGTTAAAATCTTACGGTTCAAAAACTTTTGACTGGAAGTGTATAATTAAAAACAGTTAAACTTCATATATTAAGTTGCACAATTTTAGTATACTGTATATCATGGTTTTCACAAAAATGTTGAGCAGAACAACTATTTTCAACATTAATAATAATAAATATTTATGGAGTGCTAAATCAGCATGTTTTAAAAATTTAAAAATTTAAAAAATTCTAATGATTCCAAACTTTTGACCCATATTCTATTCTATTCTATTCTATTCTATTCTATTCTATTATTAAGATTTGTACCCTAATAATATTTATATGTACCCATATTTCTATGAAATATAAGTCACAAATAAATTCACAATTGTGAGATATAGGTCACATTATTAGATAAAAATTACATTTAAGTAATTTAAAGTAGAGTTCAATTAGATCAATATAATATAAAGTAGTGCTGTCAAATCGATTAATTGCAATTAACTGCATCTGAAATTAAAGTTTGTGTTTACATAGCATATGTGCATGTGCTGTGTATATTTATATATACATATAACTACACAGCACATGCACAAATCTAATGTAAACACAAACACTTTTATTTTGGATGCGATTAATCGCAATTAATCGATTTGACAGCACTAATATAAAGCAACAATTAATTGGCAAATAATCACAGTTTTGATGTATGCAATTGCAACAAGAAAAGAGTGAAAACTGCAAAATCTCACAGTTGTGCAAATAAAGTCACATTGTTAGATACTGCCACAGTTATATGAAAAAGTTTGCACTGTTTGATATAAAATCATATTGTAAGAAGTAAAGCCACAGTTATTAGATATAAAGTCACAATTACCAGAAAAAAAGGATTTACTCTGAGATGAAAACAGGCTTTAGATGAATACTTTATACATTTTCTGGCTAAAATGAAGTTCATAAAACCTTTAAATCAGCCAAATAAAACAGTAGGTGGAAATATTTTTGGCAGTTTGTCATCCAAACGATATTGTTTTCCAGAGAGATCAGCAGCTGTGTCCTAAACAGACGTATGGGACTGCGATAACGGCCTCGTCAAATACTCTCTGTGCAAATAGTTCAGTGTGCCTCCACACACTCTAAACAGCAGCGCGCCCAACCCTCATCCGCAAACCTGGACACGAAACAAATCTGCAATCAGCCGGACGACGTTCATTTCTCCTGCGACTGAGTTTCATGCGAGTTGCGTCGTCTGTGCTATTTTCTTCCATATGATAATGCAGCGCATTATTATATCATATTCCAAAAATGACAACCGCTAGCAGACTGTGGCGCTCTTATCTCTGAGCTATGAAAGCAGGAAACACATTAATCTTAGAGGTTGTTGGTCTGTCTATATCTGTGGTTGAGTTTCTTCAGCCTCCACAGGCCCTATGATCCTGTCCCAGGCTCATGTTGCTTTCCGTAAAGATTTTCTGCAACCGTATAGCCTTGCAATCTGTCATTCATAAATATTTGCCATCAGAATGTGTTCAAGTCTAAGATTTCCACCCACATTTCCCAATAGCTACATCGTGGTTATTCAAGTACAAGCCTGGAAGTTGGTGATGTAGGTAAGTAGCATTTGGAATAGTCTGTTACAATAATTAAAGCCTCTGGTTCTGAAGTGAACATCTGCAGGATCTTCAAAGGAGTTACAGCTGCAAAGTAGTGCAAAACAGTTGGAAAAGACAATATCCACCTAAGTTTTCTTTCCCACAAAGTTGGTTTCTGCTCTCAGTTGCTTGTAACACAATATTGAGGAATACATGGGATAACATGAGTGACCATGCTGATTGTTGTGACAGCCAGTATATCACTGCTGCAAAATGCAATTTCAGGATATAGTCCCTTTAGCCTGCAGATCTTATTAGCTGACCACGAGAGAAGAGTAAAAAAGCACAACGTAGGTTCACCATCACTTGATAAACTGTGTGCAGACTGAGAAGAGGAAAAGCCCCTATGTATCTTAATACCAAGATCACTGAAGATTTTTAATCACCAAAAAATGAAAATTCTGTCAATAATTACTCACCCTCATGTCGTTCCAAACCTGTAAGACCTTCGTTCATATTCAGAACACAAATTAAGATATTTTTGATAAAATCCAAGAGCTTTCTGACCCTGCATAGACAGCAACGCAACTGACACGTTCAAAGCCCAGAAAGGCAGTAAGGACATCGTTAAAATAGTCCAAGTAACATCAGTGGTTCAACCGTAATGTTATAAAGGTACGAGAATACAAAACTTTCCTGTGTTCCGAAGATGAACGAACATCTTACAGATTTGGAATGACGTGAAGGTGAGTAATTATTTACAGAATTTTCATTTTGGGGTGAACTGTCCCTTAAAGTCACTATTCATTAACATTTGCACCACTTTAACATGCAGTATTCCAGCCTGAAATGTGCATCTTATTCACTCCCAACAAATTAAGTTTGAAAAGAAAAGTTCACCCAAAAATGAAAATTTAATTTTTATCTGCTTACCCCCAGGGCATCCAAGATGTAGGTGATTTTGTTTCTTCAGTAGAACACAAACAAAGATTTTTAACTCAAACCATTGCAGTCTGTCAGTCATATAATGGCAGTCAATGGGACCCATGGCTTTGAGATTTTAAAAAAAAAACATACACAGACAAAACCAAATTAATTGCTGCGGCTCACATTACATTGAGGTGTTAAGACACAAAACAATCAGTCTTTACAAGAAACTGAACAGTATTTATATAATTTTTACCTCTGATCCACCACAATGTCCAACTGTCCTGTTGTCCAATGTCCAACTGTCCTGTTCACAACAGCTGACACGTGACCTCAGTTCATTGTGAAAAAACCATAGGCACAGTTGATGATTTCAGTAGTACTTTATCCCCCTCTGGGTCTCTAAAATCATCAAAAATGATCATCAAAAAATCTTTTTGTAACTTCATGGGTATGTCGATATCCAGCCGAAGAGCAAGCAACCAAAACTCCTGGAGGAGTTTGCGCAAGCAAACGTAATCTTTTAGTTTTTAATCGGCTGCAACAATCAGGGTAAGCACAAGTAATTACCATTTTGAGTAGCCGTCGTACCCACAATGTCCATAATGCACCGTGTAAACAATGAGTGACGTAAATGCACGACAGATCGCTTTCGCGTATGCGTCTACTATGCCAGAGCACGTTGACGCGTCATGCGCCGGCTGTTGTGAACGATTCTTTTGTGTCTTAAACCCTCAGTGTTAATTTGGTTTTGTCTGTCTATGTTTTTTTGACTCTCAACACTGTGGGTCCCATTAACCGGCATTATATGACTGACAGACTGTAATGGTTTGAGTTAAAAATCTTTGTTTGTGTTCTACTGAAGAAACAAAGTCACCTACATCATGGATGCCCTGGGGGTAAGCAGATAAACATTAAATTTTCATTTTTGGGTAAACTATCCCTTTAACTAGCTGCAAAATGTGCTGAAATAGTGCTGCACTTCATTTAAGGAATAGTTCACCTAAAAAATGTACATTTTCTGACAATGTACTCATTTTCAGGCCATCCCAGAGATGTTTGATAGGAACAGATTTGGAGAAATTTAGCATTACATCACTTGCTCACCAATGGACCCATTGCAAGTGAATGGGTTCCATCAGAATGAGAGTCTAAACAGCTGATTAAAACAACACAATGAAGCAAAAAGCTGTGTTTGTAATAAACAAACCCGTCATTAAGCAGTTTTTAACTTCAAACTTTTTTTAAGAGTCCTCTATTCATAATATTTCTTTCTCCAGTGAAAAAAAAGTCACCTTGTCTGAATCCAGAGAGAAATATGCACAGATCAAGCATCGTTTACAACAGCTCTAAACAAATATTTAACAATAGTTGTTAATTGCTGAAGTCGTGTGGATTGCTTGTCGATTATTGTAATGTTTTTATCAGCTGTTTGGACTCTCATTCTGACGGCACCCATTCAGTGCATAGGATCCATTGGTGAAAAAGTGATGTAATGCTAAATTTCTCAAAATCTGTTCTGATGAAGAAACAAACTTATTTACATCATGAATGGCCTGAGGGTGAGTACATGTTAAGAAAATTTACATCTTTGAGTGAAATCTTCCTTTAAATTATGTCACTAGCTTTTCACCACAAACACGGCCCTTCTTGAGTAAATATGTCATTATTAGTGACAGTAATGGTTAAACAAACTGATGGTTTGAATAAACATGTTATCATAAACTAAACATCAGGACAGTGCACACAGTTGTGGTATCATCTAAATCTCAGAAATTAGTGTGTAAAAAAAGGCCCCATTACCAACAATCAGACTCTTATGAGACCACTAGTGTAGTGTTTTACCCAAAAGCCTCCTCCGAGTGCCACCCATGAGGTCATTAGAAGCTAAGAGAGGAAAAGACAGTTCCTGATAGTCAGCATGATGCTCTGACATTTGGACAGGACTGACAAATAGAAAAATTCAGGGGATGAAGGACGTACTAACCCGTGGCAGCTGTGGTGAAAGAGGGAAGACATCTGTCTGACTCTGGTTTCATCTCAGTTTAGGCTGCCAGACAGGGTATTTGATACGAGACATTTTGAATAAGACGTGGGGGACTGATGCTCTTGAAAGATGTGACTAGAACGCTGAGTTTGATGGCGATCCATTATAGCTGATAACAGGCCTTGTAACATTTCAAAAGCCTGACTGGTAGCATTTAAAATATCTCAGTATCAATCTTAGACTAAACTCAATTTCCCATCAACATGTTTTTTGTTTATTTGGTATTTCTTTAAAATAGAAATATTAATTTTTTCAAAATAAGCCTTGTACTTTTTGGCAGATGTTTATCCGTAATATGTTAATGCAGTGTTATTCACACTCACTGTAAGATGCATAAATTAGACAGAATTATACTTCAACCCCAAAACATCTGCGCCACGTCACTGACATCACTTCAGTGTTGTGCTTCTTCACCCAAGTGAAAAAAAAAAAAAATTTAGTGGGGGAACGGATCAGTACATCGATCAAGTAAACATCTTCTCATCAACATTTTTAAAATGCACCGTATAGAGAGAGAGAAAGAAGAAAACTATAATATTATAGTAGTCAATACTAATGGTTGCTTATTAGTATGTTGCCATTTTCAAAATGCAGAACAGCACTACACTGTTAATGGAATAAAACAATCATTCAGAGTGATTCTTCAATCATAAGCACTTTTCTGCTTCTTAGAACGTGATTAAAGAAAAGTACTTTGAATAACAGACTATTAGGGCTTCGTTACAATATTAGAACTTTTTATTGTTTCAGTTGCATTTTCTTAATTTTTTAGAATGCTGAAGTGTTACATTTGTCCAGATTTCTTTGCAGTTTTCATATTCGACTTGTCCCCTACCCAGACTTTTAATACATTAGAACTCCTTAAATTTATAAATATGTTAAAATCAGAAGATTTCTAATATTAAATCTTTCCTTTTAAAACCTCTGATAACATTGCTATTTTGAGCACGCATAATTTTGTAATTTCTCAAATTATTCCAGTTGTCCAGTTCCAATTGTACAATTATCTTATTTGGCACCAAAAATAATTTTGACTTGGATTTTTGTCGTTAATAAAATCAAATAAAATTTTTTGGAGGATGTTTTGTCAGTTTTTCTATTTTAAAATTTCACATTTAATTCAAGTTGTTACTTGCTGCTTCTTTTCTTCAAAAGTTAAAATTGTTTTTACACCATTTTTTTTCAGTGTTAACAGGCAAAATGTGACCCTGGACCACAAAACCAGTCATAAGGGTCAATTTTTTTTAAATTGTGATTTATGCACCATCTGAAAGCTGAATAAATAAGCTTTCCACTGATGTATGGTTTGTTAGGATAGGATAATATTTAACCAATCTATTTGAAAATTCAGAATATTCAGAAAATCGCCTTTAAAGTTGTCCAAATGAAGTTCATAGCAATTAATATTACTAACCAAAAATTAAGTTGAGATACTTCTACGATTGGAAATTTACAACATATCTTCATGGATCATGATCTTTACTTAATACCCTAATGATTTTTGGCATAAAAGATAAATTAATAATTTGACCCATACAATGTATTGTTGGCTATTGCTACAAATATACCCGTCCTACTTGTGACTGGTTTTGTGGTCCACATATGATCTCGAAATCTGCATTTCTAAAGGACTGTAAGTTTTTGTACATTGCACACTCCCAGTTTTTTTATAACCTGAAAAACAATTAAAATTTTGTGTCCCCAGACAGCAGCAAACAAAAATATTAATGCATGTAATTTTACTTTGTCCTTTTATCTAAGTGACAGTGAAGTTTTGCATGCCTGGGAGATTCATTGGGAATTATAAATGTGATCAGTGACAGGTCCATAGACACATCTACTGGCAGATTAATGAGCTGGATCTCCATGTGGGCTTCTGGTGCTGTTCTGACAGGCTTTGCTTCAACGATCATGCATTACTGAGCCACGCGGACCCCACATCAAGCACGTCCAAAGGGAATATCAGGGTCAGCTTGTGTTTATTTGCATTTGAAGATTTCTCCCGTGAGGGTGGAGAACTTGGATGATTTGATTGTGAGAGAGTCCTTGGTGAGGCAGGACCCATTTCTTTCCTACATTCGCAGTAATTTGCCTGTCACGTCGCCCGAATGTCTGCAAACCGCAAACCCACAATTTCATCAGATGAAATTTCATCTGTTCGCTGACTATTATTTGCAAAAATTTAATAACAGTGGCCTGACTAAGAATGAGTGTAAACAGAATCATATCCCTGCTCGTGCTGTAATGACCTGGATTTTATTTCTGACCAGTTTTATACATGGGGTGGCCACGGCTACTTTAGGGGGTCCGTAGACCTTGAAAGAAAATGATGGGTGGAGAGTGTGACACAACACTTTTTTAGATTTCTCTCATTTTTTGTGTGAGTTAAATTCACTGGGTTCAGAGTATTTATTTATTTTTTCCACATTATTGAAGTTGTTCATGTCTGTTTTTGAGGAAAACATTCCAGGATTTTTCTTCATATAGTGGACTTCAGTGGTGGCCAACGGGTTGAAGGTCCAAATTGTAGTTTCATTGCAGCTTCAAAGGGCTCTACACGATCCCAGCTGAGGAATAAGGGTCTTATCTAGCTAAATAACTGGTCATTTTCTTAAAAAAAAAAGTTTATATACTTTTTAACCACAAATATTTGTCTTGCACTAGCTGGACTTCACACATTACGTAGTTATGCTGGAAAGGTCACGTGTGATGTAGGCGGAAGTACCAACCATGTGTTTACAAAGCGAATGTGCACTGTAAACACATTGCACACTGAGGCCGAAATTTTCGCACGTAAAAAAATGAATGCGACCTCACGTTGTGTCAACTACGTTTACACACTGCCTCCGAAACTTTCGTCCGTCATAAAAAAATTTGGAATAAGTTAAATTTTCTGTGTTTACACATCTGTAGCAAGCATTTTAATAAGAAAGGATGACGAATATGAAAAAAACACAAAAAATGCATACAAAAATTTCGGACTCAGTGTGCAATGACATTAAAAAAAAAAGTTGTTTTAACTTCAAGTAATTTGTTACCCCACTGACTTAAAATGTTTAGTTTAGTCAACTAAAATATTCCAGCTGTCACTTAAATTAACATTAAGTAACTTTCAAGTTGACTAAACTAAAATTTTTAAGTCATGGGGGTAACAAATTATATTAAGTTGAAACAACTTTTTAAAATATTTTTTTCTACAGTGTGCAAAGAAAGTCAAACGCCTTTTACAAAAAAAAAGGTAAAATAATGATGTTGGATGATTTTGAAGATGGACAAGAAAATGAGATCTAGTTTTTTGCCTTACCTTACCTTTCGAACCAGAGAACTAACCATGTGTGAACTTTCCAACACACTGTAAAAAAACAATTTGTTGAGTCAACTTAAAATAATTTGTTACCTGGCTGCCTTAAAATTTTAAGTACAGTCAACTCAAAAAAAAGTTTATTCAGCTTGAAATGTTAAATTATACTAAGTGACAACTTAGATATTTGAGTTGATTCAACTTAAAATTTTAAGGCAGCTGGGTTACTTACCCATCTGTTAGGTTTAGCAAACACAAATATCTAAGTTGTTACTTAGTACAACTTAACATTTCAAGTTGACTAAACTTATTTGAGTTGACTGAAATCTTAAGGCAGCAGGGTAACAAACTATTTTAAGCTGACTCAACAAATTGTGTTTTTTACAGTGCATGATTACAAAATGCACAAAGTTGTAGATGTGCATAGTACAAGATGAACGTTTGTGGTTAAGTATATAAATGACATAAAAAGTATATACATTTTGTTTTTGTTTTTTGTTTAGAAAATTACCAATCGTTTCACTAGATAAGAACCTTATTCCTGGGCTGGGATTGTGTAGAGCAATTGGAAGCTGCAATGAAACTGCAATTTGGACCTTCAACCCACTGGCCACCAATGAAGTCCACTATATGGAGAAAAATTCTGGATTGTTTCCTTAAAAACCTTTATTTTTTTCAACTAAAGAAAGAAAGACATGAACATGGGGGTGAGTAAATCCTTTTTTTTTAATTAAATAAATAATTAATAAAATAATTAAATTATGCGAATAACAAAAGCCATAAATAATGTATAATGTGACTGTGGTTTCACACATTCACATTGTGATATCACATGATACAGGATACCCTGTGAGACCGCTTATACTGTCAATATACACTGTCCAGATGGGTCATCATGTCAAGGTCACCAATGATGCAATAAACACCAGCAATAAAAGATAACCTGCTCCTCTAAATTACACGGCCAAACGACGTCACTGAAACACAGCCAGCTTGTGAGCTAGTTTGTTATGATGTGATATAGATGTGTTGAATGAGCCCTTCTGTCTCCTGGGGCGTGAACTGTTCTTCATTTGCACTAGAAAGCTATGGGTGACATAGACGATTCATGGTGACAATACCACCACGTGTGAATCGTACTAGGAGCGGCACTACAGAGACCGCGGTGGGGAATCTGAATGCTAGACCATCTTTTCCAGCATCCTTCTCTCCTGACAGGGCATCAAGAATAATAAACAGTGATCCCGAGGGAAGAAACGGCTCAGACCTTTGATGGAAATGAGGGTTCAGCATTTGGCAGCTAAAAAGATGTGATAAACGCCTCAGTCATGGGTCAGAGAGGCGGTCAGAGCTAGAGAGAATCTCTTGTTGATTGCATTCTCAAAGCTGCTTTGTTTCTAGTCTGCTGGAGAACGGCCTCTGGACATCTCTGTTCTGACAAATGAATATGTTTCATTGAGGGGAATATTTCTCACAGCGGGTTCACACCCCGATGACTTGTTTGCACAAACGTGCTTTTGGTTGTGACAAGTTTAATGAGAGCGGCTAAATGGCAGAACGAATGCAAACATTGTTTCAGCACAAAAACCTGCGTCTTATTTACTAAACCCTCAAAATTCACATCAGCCCAATGTGGTCTCATTAATCGCAGGTATCTGTGCGTAAACTGTGGTCTGTGGAACATGTATATTTTCAGGGTTTGCACTTATGTCACGGTTTGGTCAGTTACCCGATAGCACAGCCATACTGGCTATAATTGGATGCAAACAACAGCATGGATTCCATGGTGATGTACTACTGAATATGTTGTTCTGCTAATTTATGCAGTCTAAACCACTGAATAAACATTTGAAAGTTGCTAAATCATATAGAAGGTCTTAGTAAGCAGGAAAGGGTGCAATATTTTGACAAACTGAAGTTAATATGTGGTAAAGATACGTAGTATTAATTAGTATGAGCAGTATAAAGATATTAGCCTAATATTTCACCTACCTGACCGGAAATGAACAGAACAAACACGGATGTTGTCAAGATAATTGCCCTGGAAATCCTGGTTCCGTCTGACCAACCACAAACGCCTTTTGTTCCTCAGTTATTGCACTCTCCTCTTTGATTTATTATAACTTTTTTTCCCGGTCCGTCCGATTAGTACAGGCCAAAACATTACAGTAATTTATAATTTTCAGCAGCAATAATTAACAAAATATGCGAGTTTCGTTCAGTTCAGTGGCGCATCGTAAAAACACTATTCAAAAAGGCGCGGAAAACGAATAACGCGTTCTACGGATCCATTAAAGGGACATGGTTAGCCTCTTGTTAGCGCTAGCCTGTTACATTACAGAACATGAAATTTCACTTACCACATAAACAGATTGAGGAGAGATGGCTTGAGGACGAATGAATGGCTAATGATTTACAAATTGTGAGCACAACTGACAACATCTAGCTATACTGCTGCTCCTTAGTATAAACAGAGTACTTATGATCGCCAAGTGAAAGTAAAAAGCAATATTTAAAAGTGATTTAAATGCCCGTACATTTTTATACAGTAATTACCCAACGATATAATCGCGAGAGAAAGCATTGAAATATATTTTCCCCTCACATTCCCTGTTACACCCTTTCCGAACACCCTATTCGGATTCATATTATGGTATTCGAATAATAAATTCACATTTTTGAACATTTGCACATTTTATATGGTGTCAACATGTCCAGGATGTACAATATGTACTGTATATGTACTGAAAGAATCAATGAACAAACAAATAATGCACATATAATATACAAATATGAAATCAGGCAGTGGTTTAATCAAAAGGAATGCTACAAATATACATTTTGCTGTAGCGATGGACAGCTGGACAGAAAGCCAGAAAAACAAACTGTTCCTGAGGAACATCACATTTGTCTGCTGGAAGCAAATATTTGGAGAGGTCCTTTCATGGATTAGCAAAGCAGTTGCCAAGAAAACCTCTGCAAATGAACAGAAAATACAAAAATGACATTTACAATCAAAACCCAGATGAACGGGTGACTGGGGTGTGGAGTTGGTTTGTGAATGCTCAAATGAGCCAGTTATGCATCTGATTTATTGATCGTGTGGTAAGATGTTGCAGTTCAGTTCATATTGAACCTTACTCAATCAATCTGACAGCTGCGACTCCGCTTCGACTCAAACTGTCTCCACCGTCGAGAGGGAATGTAGAGGTTGACTTCAGACACTCTCATGGGGGCCTACGTTCTTAAACATTAATGGAAACTGCTTAGCATTCAGGCTCTAAAAGACCAGCACTAACATATGTTGGTAAATGACACAAGCCATAATACAACATGATCTCATTGGCATTTGTAGGTAGTGTGTGTTTTCATACACATTGATACCAAAACATACAATATAAGCATTCTGACTTCATCTGAAATGTAAGTGCATTTACACACAGTATGAACAAATTTAGAAGTGCATATTTTTATTAAGAGGTACAATATTAAATTCAGTTTGATGTAAACTGTATTATGTTTAACTCATTTACATGGAACAGTTTTAACACATTTACCTAATTTGACAAGATAACAATTCTATTCATTCTGTGTGATTTCTAAATATCTAAAAAAAAAAAAACCACTTAATTAAAAAGGAAAAAATTAACACTGCATATTGTTGCACTAGCAGATTTTTTTCACTTTTTTTAATTAGTGAAAAAAAAAAAAAATATTTCATTTATATTTTCTAAAAATAAGTCTTAATATCTTATGCAGTTTGGCTTCTCAAGTAAACTTACCTTGTTTTAAGGTAATTAAAATTGGAAAATAAGAAAAAATAATTATTAAGAATATAAATCAGCCCTAATAAAGCTATAAAAGAGTGCATATGACTTTATTTTTAAATTAAATTTCTCCATCATTTAATAAGTGTCCAGCTATTCAACCTAAGGAATGAACTCTGAAGTTGAAAATAAGATGCTGTGTACAAATGTATATACTGTACAAATGAATATATATGAATATTGCGGAATAAACAGCAGCTAAAACTGTAACTACAAGATATAATACTGTGTAAAATAATTTTTCAAAGTTCTAAATAAAACAAAGATTATTGGAATAAGTTTTACAAGTAAATACGTTTAATTCAGTGTTTTGTTTCTTTGTAATCAAATAGTGAAACAGTACAAGTAATTTCTGAGTAAAGAAAGAGTTTGAGTTTCTACCCCCTTTTACTCTCTCAGTGTAGTCAAAGTCTATTTAGCATGAGCTATAAGTGATAAAAGCACTAGGGAGAACAGACCTACAAAATGTTCAATAGTATCGCATTCTGTTACTAAACTGCTCCGTTGTGCAGTAAGAGCCCCATGGAGAGGATGAATGGATGCTGTTTGTGATGGCTAAGAGCTCGGTCAGCAATCTTCTCTCTCTTAGCCACCACCTCCAGGTGGTCGAAGCTTCGCTTTGCGAATGAACCAGCATTCCTGAAGTTATTGAATCTTCTCAGCAAACCCTGTCATGAAGCCCTTGTTGTACCATAGAACAACAGAAAATGGCTGCTGCCGAAAAAATTACTCATTTATTCACCTTCATGTCGTTCTAAACCGGTGCAACTTGTTTTTTCTGTGGAACATAAAAGGTGAAGAAGTTTAACAGAATGTCTTAGATGCTCTTCTCCATACATTGTAAGTAAATAGTGTAAATGTTACAAAAAAAGCCAATATATATGTAATGTAGGTTTAATATATACATTTAATTATTTGCACGCATTCACAGTAAATGCTACTCCACACAAACTGTTATCATTTACTTGTATGGACCACCTCAAACTCCATCTCTGCATATTGCTGTGAGTTTGGGTTTATTATAACGTTCATCTGGGAGCGCAACGTCTGCCATTTCACTAGGCAAATCACTTATAAACCTTCGCAAACACAGGAAAATACATCAATATCTTTCTAAACATGCTAACTGTTTATCACAATTTCAAAATAAAAATGTAAATGTCCAAATGTAATGTCCACATATTTAAGAAATTACAGTGGAAATGGCCAAATATTAAAGTTTAAGTGAACATTTGAATTAAATGTTATTTAGTCAATATTAAAAAAGGATTAGATCGCACTGTAAAGTGTAAAAACAATCGTCAGGACTTTGGCGCAATCTGCAGTTGTTTGTTATAATGCGTAATGTACATTAGCGCTATTGTTCATAATACATTGTGTATTTTAACAGTATTGTTTAATAAAACCGTATTACTTGCTTTTGATACTTTATTTGAACTAATTAATTCCTCATTGCTATTATATATGTATTTTAAGTAATTTTAAAGGCTATTGTTCGCTATTTTTATTGGTCTATTTTTATTACAACAAAAAATTAATTATAATTATCCGATTACTTGATTAATCGTTTGAATAATCGACAGATTACTCAATTACCAAAATAATTGTTAGTTACAGCCCTAATCCAAAAGACTTTTTTTTTTAAATTTCCTAAATTAAAAAGTATTCAGAAGTCATGAGTACAAAACAAAAATTTCCACAGCACACAAATCACATCTAAAGTTCTGTATAATCCAACTGCCGTAACACAGTTACAAAAAAATATATTTCAGAGCTTTTGCATTCCCAAAAACGTGTTTTCTTCCAACAATTTTTGCATTCTCTCACAAATGTTTTGCATTCTTTTACAAAAGCTCCCCCATACTGTGTCCACTCTTAAAGGTTTTACGCTCTTCCGCAAGTGTTGCTTTTACAAAGAACAGGCTTTGCATTCTCTTACAAGTTTGACGCTATTTAATTTTTTTTGTTCTCCCAAGTAGCTTTATGTTTGCTTGCGAAAGTTTTGCATTCTCTCGCAAGATTTGCCTTTCCCCAAGAAGCTTGCACTTGTTTTTTAACTTGCAAAACTTCTGTGGTCCATCTCAGAAGTATTGCATTCTCATTTTTTTTTTTTGTTCTCTTCGAGAAGCTTTGCATTCACTTGCAAAACTTTAATTCCCCCAAAATATTTGCATTCCTCTAAGAAACTTTACATTCACTTGCAAAATTTTTGCAATGCTGGGAAAGCTTTGCGTTCCCTTTCCAAAAGTTTGCATTCTCTTTCAAAAGTACTGCTCTCCCCTAAGAAACTTTGCAATTCCACACAAAAGCATTAAAATATAATTTTTCCTCCCACCATATTATTTCCGTCACCAGTTTTGCATTCACTCACAAAAAATTGGCAAGCACAAGGAACATATTTCAAGAGAAAATGAGTGAACAGCAATGAATTATATATATTTTTTCCATCACCATGTCTTCTTAGTGGCTCCATACAATATTTTCAAATATAAATATGAATATCCATATTAATAAAAAAAAAAGAATGAGAAAAGGGGGCATGCAATATCTACCTTTGACAGAAGTCTATTTGAGTCTTTGAGTGTTCCTCACATCTTATACTCTCTGCTACATGTCTGAGACCGTCTCAAAATGTCCTTGACCAGAGATAGATGGCTCTACTTTCTCTGAACTCGTTTTGAGTGTGATCTTTCATGTAGTTACACAGTGGACATTCATCATACCAGCGACATATCCTGGGCGCCCTGTCACCAAATATGCACAGTTTTGATGCAAAGTGGGGAAAAAATCAATAGACACTGATGTTAGAGTAGCTCTTATACTGTGATTAAATACAGTGCGCATTACACGCTAAAACAAGGGTTAAAAGCTCTCCTGTCCGTGAACCTGCGACTGAGGTCACGGATTTGGGAGCAATCACTGTCTTTTTTCTCTCAGCGTTCAGACTTCGTGGCTCCAACCAAAAGAGCTCACAGTCTCAGTGGAAGAGGGAGCATTTCTATAAATATTTCCTATTATGAATGTATATTTGAATAAACACACCGAAGGCTCCACACTGCAAAATATAATTTTCTTATCATTTTCCCCTGCCTATATGGATAGGACTGAGGAGGTCAAGAAAATTTGTGTTTCACAGATGTACTTTCTGATTTTAATCCTGTCCAAATCAAGCTTGTCTATGTAAAAATCACAGAACAAATTACCTTTTGTTTTCCAGCGAACTCAGGAGTCCTATGAGAAATCTTGTCGGGTAGGACGGTCTGTGACTGTGGTATGCAATTTCTCCACAATGTTTCTCATCATTTATTTGACCTTTATGAAATGCTGTAACTAAAGCTACATTTTCCATTCTGCTACCTTCTTTGTGCACTATAGAGTGTTTTGGGCATCCTGGTCAACAAAAAATAAAATTCAGTCAATATCTGACTGCTCAGAACAGCCAAAGAAGTAGCAGGTTTGTATGAAGTGTAGTGTATGTAAGAGTTTTTTTGCATTGCACCATAACAAAAAGCATTCATCACAAAAAGACACCAATAATCAGTTGTTCGCCTGATGGGGGTTCTATGTTTTGTTGATTAATACTAAAATTGATTAATGTGCGTGTCTAAAAATGGCACTGAGAGGAGTGAGAGAGAAAAAAATCCTTAAAATTCTGAAGCGGTTTGATTCAGATCTCTCTCCCTGCCTCTCCGTCTCCTATCGGTGCTCAGGCGAACTTATTATCTGCTCAGCATGTGAGAAGCTTCAGGTCTCCCGTTGATCTGCTTTGCCCTGAGGCAGTTATAATGATGAAGTCTGTATCAGCCATGTCACAGGAACACTGATTCCATATGTAAGTCAACTAAGCAATGACTCTCAGTGCTCCAGCCAACCATTAGGATCCTGAACACATCTGGTCAGCACGCCTGGACAGTTACTGGATATTCGGATGCGATACAAAAACAGCCATTTACAGTGTTTTTTTTTTTTACATATAGACTATGCTATGTCTAAAACCAATGGAAGCTGTTTCTGCTACACTGTAAAAAAAGTGTTGAGTTAACGTAAAATAATGTTACCCTGCTGCCTTAAAATTTTAAGTTCAGTGAGCTCAAATAAGTTTAGTCAACTTGAAATGTTAAGTTGTACTAAGTGACAACTTAGATATTTGAGTTGACATTACAAAGAATTTGGTTTGTTATACTTAAAATTTTAAGTTGAATCAACTCAAATATCTAAGTTGTCACTTAGTACAACTTAACATTTCAAGTTGAGGCAGCCGGGTAACAAATTATTTTAAGCTGACTCAGCAAATTGTTTTTTACAGTGTACAGAATAAAAACATAAAAAGGTCAATGTGAGTTTTTCTCTGACAATTAGGGCTTTGTTTCTTGAAATTTGAAAATTCTGACTTTTTTCCTCACAATTCCAAGTTTACATGTCAAAAGGAGTTTAAATCTTGAATTTCTGACTTTTTTAGAACTCTGAGTTTGCATCTCACATTTTTTGTTTTCTGTCACAGAATTAAAACAATATAAAAATGTTGATGTTTATCTTACAATTTGGACTTTTTTCTAACATTTGCAAATTTATATTTCACAATACTTAATAAACATACTACTAAAACATGCCTTTTTTTAGCACTCTTTTCCTTGCCTTGTCAAAAGGAATTAAAATCTTTCGTTTTTACTACATAATGAAAAACTACATTATTTTGACTTTTTATCCACAATTTGGACTTTTCTTCTCACATTTGTGAGTTTATATCTCACAATACTAAATAAACATACTGCTAAAACAAGCCTTGTTAGCACTCCTTTATGCCCTCTAAATTCAGACTCTCTCACCTCTGGAAAAAAAAGCATGTTAATTGTTTTTTTGCCTGCCACATTAATCATGAGACTAAGCTCTAAGTTCTGCTCTGCTGTTTGATGTGACAATAATTGCCCGTTTTTATCTGTCACTGACATGTGTTTATTAATATAACAGCTAAACTCATTCCTTTCAAAGATGGGTTAAGAAAATAATGCCTTTAATATTTATATTAAACTACAGTTGAAGTCAAAAGTTTACATACACCTTGCAGAATCTGCAAAATGTTAATTATTTTACCAAAATAAGAGGGATCATACAAAAAAAAATATGTGAAATATCTTTTAGTCAGTACTAAATAAAAAATAACATGCATTTTGTATTTAGTACTGACTAAAAGATATTTCACATAAAAGACATTTACATATAGTCCACAAGAGAAAATATAAGTCGAATTTTAAAAAATGACCCCGTTCAAAACTTTACATACACTTGATTCTTAATACTGTGTTGTTACCTGAATGATCCACAGCTGTGTTTTTTGTTTTAGTGATAGTTGTGCATGAGTTCCTTGTTTGTCCTGAACAGTTAAACAGAAAAATCCTTCAGGTCCCACAAATTCTTTGGGTTTTTCAGCATTTTTGTTTATTTGAACCCTTTCCAACAATGACTGTATGATTTTGAGATCCATCTTTTCACACTGAGGACAACTGAGGGACTCATATGCAACTATTACAGAAGGTTCAAACACTCACTAATGATCCAGAAGGACACATGATGCATTAAGAGCCGGGGGGTGAAAACTTTTGGAATTTCAAGATAAGGAAAAATGTAACTAATTTTGTCTTCTGGGGAACATGTAAGTATCTTCTGTAGCATCTGAAGGGCAGTACTAAATGAAAAAAAAAAGTGACATTTAGGCAAAATAAGTAAAATGTACACACCTTCATTCTTTTCAAAAGTTTACACCCCGGGCTCTTAATGCATCATTTTTCCTTCTGAAGCATCAGTGAGTGTTTGAACCTTTTGTAATAGTTGCATATGAGTCCCTCAGTTGTCCTCAGTGTGAGAAGATGGATCTCAAAATCATACAGTCATTGTTCATTAGATCATGTATTGGTGAAACGTCTTTTTCTACAAATTTAAAAGACTTCATTTCAACCATAAAATCTGAACTCTGCAATACTTGTTAAAGTGAAGCCACATTTAAAAATGGATGATGTTGTATAATTATGCAAAATATCAAACGAAGTGGCATCTGCAAACAAATCATCCTAAAGATTATTTTCTCAGTCAGGTGTAGTTCCGCTAATGTTTTAAAACCAAAACATGTCAATAATTTTGGTTGTAATTTTGAAAATTACATCTAGTTCATGATTTAACATCTATTCTGATATTTTCTTTCTAATAAATGCCACTAGTTTGTTTCCTAACACATTCACACATCTTTAAGAACAGAGTATGGAAGTACTTTTGGATCAAAATGCAGCTGTGTATCAGCTTAACCACACACAATATATATTAAATCTAATGATCGTCATGTGATCTGGTAATTTGCAGCCTGCACATCTGGTCGTATTATTCCAGATGTCTATACAGCCAACTGCATATCATGGCAGGCAGGAAATCTTTGCCCATTACATCTGGGTGCTTCCCCGCCCCACGCTTTAATTTTGTTAGAGTCGGGGGAGATTACGGGTCCTCTGTGCTTGCTGTCATTGAGAGTGTGGCTTGGCAGGTGAGTCAGAAAAGCATGCTGATAAGGGCACCTGCTCTTTGCAGATTTCCCAGGAGAAGGAAGACGACGAGGTGGCCGGGGCAAGGTGTTACACAGGTAAACACGGGTCGCTCGGCTCCATCAGCGCACAGCAGGCACAGCTGAAGCCCTCCATTTACTGATAGACAACTTGCACGCTGGGAGACCATAAAGTCATGTTGGCAGAATCAAAGGGTTTATGGGGTCATAACATAATTGGATTCAACCTGGTTGAGACACACAGACACAAAATGAATTGTTATAAAAATCAGGGATGGCAGTTGATTCAACATTTTCCATCAAATGAATAACGTCAATTAGTATGACACATAATATGTCAATTAACTGATTGCAATTAATCACTGTCTATCTATATCTAATTTCTCTCTTTCTACAAGCAATTGATTAAATTTTATATAATTAATTACACACCACCATTCAAAAGTTTTTGAACAGTAAGATATTTTAATGTCTTTAAAAGAATTCTCTTCTGCTCACCAAGCCTGCATTTGATCCATTTTTTACTATTTAACTTAACTGTTTTCTATGTGAATATATTTTAAAATATAATATATTCCTGTGATCAAAGCTAAATTTTCGGCATCATTACTCCAGTCTTCAGTGTCACATGATCCTTCAGAAATCATTTTAATATGCTGATTTGCTGTTTAAGAAACCTTTTTATTATCAATATTTATAATTTCTGATTCTTTTATAAATAGAAAGATCCAATGATCAGCATTTATCTGAAATAAAAAGCATTTGTAACGATATACACTATACCACACAGTATCATTTTTTAGGAGTCATCATCATTTTTATTTAAGAAATAAAAAAAATAATAGCCTACTTTTATTTAGCAAGGATGCTTTAAATTGATCAAAACTGACGATAAAGACATTTATAATGTTACAAAAGATTTCTATCAGATAAATGATGTTCTTCTGAACTTTAAATCTGAAAAAATAAACTATTCATCTGTTTTCAACATAATACCAATAACAATAAATATTAACATAATATAATGATTTCTGAAGGATCATGTGACTGGAGTAATGATGCAAAAAATTATTTCAAATAGCAAAGATATTTCAAACTTTTAATATATATATATATATATATATATATACACATAAATACTCCTTTTAATTCATTTCAATATATTACTTAAGATAACTTGGTCTTAAAAGAATTTGACAAGAAAATAATAATAATAGAAATAATAGAAAACTCACATTAAATTAATTTATTGCAATAAATCTCTCCCTCTCTCTACAGGAATAAAATGTCCATTAGTATGTCATATAATATGTTAATAATTAATTGCAATCAATTAATGTCTATATCTCCTCAATTTCTCTCTGCATCTTTATTAATTAATTGCAATAATTCATCTCATTAATTAATCTCTCACATTAAATTTTATCTAATTAATTACATAAAATGCATATTAAACAATTCCAAATCGTAAGCTATCTATCTATCTATCTATCTATCTATCTATCAATATTTGCTGAAAAAAGCCCAAGTAATCAGCACTGAGTTTTTGTCGGTGATTAAAAATGAATTTGAAGAAGTTCCCAGGTTCTCAACTTCAGATTCAACATTCTTAGACAACTTTTTATCAAACTGGTTTTACCTATTTGGAGAACAATACATCTGAGTATGTTTTATAAAGCAGACCCATGGGTGTGCAAACCTTCAGAGCTCATGTACCATCAAGCCCCCTGTTTACTCTCCACCAAGAGAGCTTGAAACAAGCTATCATTTCCATAAAACAGTGGGAGCGGCAGTTGCCCCGGAGCATAAATATATTCCCTTTCATTGCAAGGAGCCAGTCGGTGCTTTGGCATCATGTGACAGTGGGTCTGAAGCTTCTGTGATGGGATCCAACAGCTTCTCAAAGACAGAAGTAGTGGAGTCCCTCTGCTTTGATGGCATCGCTAGAATATTCCCTATAGCTACTGTGACCCAGCAGGAGTAATCTAAAAATCTAACTGACCCTACAGGGAATTAGACACCTTAAGGCTGAAAATATTAAAATTAGATTTGTCTTTTGTGTCATGAATCAAATTTCCAAGCTTCCCCGTGGGAGAACAGTCGTGTCATTATTGATACAGCTTTCTTGATAATATCATGCATATTACTGATAAGCAGAAACTGAACCTTACTCACCCTATAAAAAATACTTAAATATGTAAAGCTTTTTTAAAATATTTTTAAAAAGTTGAAAATGTTTTACAATATTTATTGTAGTGAAATAAATATTTTTCCCTATCTCATATATATATATATAAAATTGAATTAATATATTTTAAAATATTAAAATATATGTATGTTTTATATATAATTAATTTATTCTAATATTATTTTATTTGGATATTTTGTAAAATATCACTTTTACTTTGTCACTTTCAAAATATCAAATATTTTATACTTTTTCAAATAATTAAAATGTATAAATAAATGTGTATGGCCACTGAATAGCCACTTGTTTTTATACTGTATGGCCAGCATGAGCAGACTGAATATCCTGTTTTCCCCATCTAATCATCTGAGGGGTTTATCTTAAGAAGTCCTCGACGATCAAAAGGGACTTCTTATTTACTCTGTGCCTATGCGCATAAGAATAACATCTGCCTTAACAGCCAATCCGTATGTAAGAGCAAAGTATTGACTCCACTTCCATGAAAGCACTAATCCACACAATACTGAGCAACGGCTTGTGTTTCTGATAACACGTTCGCCATAATCTTGCATATACAGTCACGAACGAGCATTGACATGCATGCATTAGCATGTTTTGGTTCCACTTGGTCAATTTAGACATGTTCGTTTTTATTCTCCCTCCCATCACGTGACTTCTGAGCCCTAAAGCGCAAATAAGTTAGGCAGGAAACGCATCATCCACACCAGATCTGAGGAAATGTCTGGACTCTCCAGATACAATTAACCTCAGAGACCATGCAGGCTTGATTAGATTAACTTCAGCGGGTTGAGTTAAGTAACATAGTAAAGTGTGTCACTGGTATGATGATTGAAAAAACCTCCAGAGCCTTCCCGGAGGAAAATGTTATCGCTCATATGTTGCGCTTGACTATCAGCTTCTTCTCTGATGTTTCTCCTAACATTTCTTAGAAGAAATAAAAACAAACAAATGAGACCTACAGTGAGATTATACTCTCATAAAATGAGTGTTTTAAATAGTTTTAAATAGTTGATTAGAAATACTAGATTTCATATTAAAATATTTGACTTTTGATTACAAATTTTGAGAATACTTTAAAAGGGACATCAGATGCAAAATTCACATCTACATGTTGTTTGCATATACAGTTCCAACAACTGAGGGACTCATATGCAACTATTACAGAAGGTTCAAATCCTCACTGATGCTCCAGAAGGAAAAACGATGCATTAGGAGCCAGGGGAATGAAGACGAATACATCAGAATGAATACATTTTTCTTATATTGCCTAAATATACATATATTTTTTCATTTAGTACTGCCCTTCAGAAGCTACAGAAGACTTACTTCTGTCATGACAACTCTCGGAGGGATTGGCATGGTAATGTACATGACAATGTAAATGTAGTTGGTCTTGGTGGAATAGATCTGCTATGCTGCTGCGGCGGCAGAGCAAGTACTGAGACTTGCTACTGCCAATGCATCCACAAAATGCTGCTGTGAGCATGTAAGATATATTGCTGCTGCACATATAACATATATGAATAACCCACATAGGATACATAAATCACCTCGTAGCAGATCTATACAGGTGGAGCTGGGGAAGGTGGAGGGTTTCTGAAGCATGCTGCACAACTGCTTACAGTTAGCACCAGTCTATATATTTAAATTGTTGAGCAGTGAGCTCATTGGCTACTGATACAGGAGAAAACCAATCAGCTGTGCCATGTGATAATGATGTCCTTAGGTCAGACTGAGTTAGACCCATCTAGAGTTTCATGTCAGAACTCTGTTTAGGTTTCCCAAAAGAAAAAAATAAGCTATATTTACCCTGATCTTTAAATTCCAAAAGTTTTCACCCCCGGCTCTTAATGCTTTGTTATTCCCTTTGGAGCATCAATGAGCGTTTGAACCTTCTGTAATAGATGCATATGAATCCCTCAGTTGTCCTCAGTGTGAAAAGACAGATCTAAAAATCATACAGTCATTGTTGGAAAGGGCTCAAAATACACAAAAATGCTGAAAAACCAAAGAATTTGTGGGACTTGAATTTTTCTGAAGAACAGCGGGCAGTTTAACTGTTCAGCACAAACAAGGGACTCATGAACAACTATCACTAAACAAAACAAAACAAATAAAAGAAAACAGCTGTGGATCATTCAGGTAACAACACAGTGTATGTAAACTTTTGAACAGGGTAATTTTTATAAATTCAACTATTATTTTCTCTTCTGGACTACATGTAAACATCTTCTATGTGAAATATCTTATTCAGGTCAGTACTAAATAAAAAATAACATGCATTTTGTTTGATCCCTCTTATTTTGGTAAAATAATTACCATTTTGCAGATTCTGCAAGGTGTATGAAAACTTTTGACCTCAACTGTGTGGACACAGCCTCTGTACAATGATAAAAATTCATTCACTCCTTTTTTTTAACCCCCAAAAAACCTAAACAGTCTCGATTATCACTGCCCACATCTGCTGACGGACTGTCCCATATTAGCATATTTCCAGCCTCTGCGCTCAAGCAGCTGTACCGACAACAATGTCTCATAAGCAATGCAGGCGTTGTAGTTGGATGTAAACGTGAACACAAGTTTTCATTTTCTCCCGAAATCAAAGCCACTGAGGACGCAGTGGATTAGTTTTCTTTTTGATGGAAACACACCACAGAATCCACAATAAAACAGAAAGGAGGGGTGGAGTGAGCAGTTGCTTATTATCATTTAAAGAGCCATGCATCAAAACAACTCGCAGTGAAAAGAGTTATCTATCTATTTTATCACAGCATTTTGTTGGCACCATATTGATTGATATAGAATATTTAATAGCTAATACTGCATATTTAACTATGCATGCTCATTTACATTTAGATCACTTGTTGTCATCTAACACTCACTTAAAATCATTTTACCATAAATTTAATGTTTAGCAAATTTAAAAACATAAGTAGCCTATCCATTTTCTAAATTCACATTTTTAAGGTTAAGTAAATTTATTTGTGGGGAAAAAATAGAATAGAATTTCAAGATTGACCATGACATAAAAAAATTATCGGCTTACTGGGCTGCGTTTCCCAAAAGCATTGTAAGTCTAAGTTGATTATAGAATCATTGTCACCATTGTCTAACTTAGGTTTATGATGCATTTGGGGAACACATCCCTAAATTTTAATATCAATGCATGTCTAGTTCCAACATGCATGGCATGGATTCCTACAGATTATAAAACAAATGTGACAAATGCACATCAGTATTCCAAACAACAAAGATCTCAAGGTCAAATCCTTGCAAATTCATTTCCAATAGGGAGAGGGAGAATGTTTGCAGTGGTTGGAGGGAAGCAGCAGTGACATATTGCTGGCTGTGAGCGCATCTTCTCCCTTCCCTTCTTTTCATGCCATATATCAGCCGTAGCCAGAGTCACTGTGACAGTGGGTTGTCAGAGCTTTGGCGATGAACTCATCTTCAGTATGTGAGGTTATGATCACTCTGCCATGTTACAGCTAGAGGAGATTGTCACACACTGTCACACAAGGTCTTCTTCTACAGCTTTAAAACCACGGTACAGTTGTAACAAGCAACAATACAAACTGAATCAATCTGTTGTGGTGTCTGGGGGAAAAATGAATCACTTTGTGCGTTTCAAAAGCATATAGTGCCAGATGGGTATCTGACAAGTGTATGCTGGAAAATATTAAACTACATAAACAACATATTTGTGTAAATAGTTTTAAATGAAATTACTTTGAGTCATCAAAAGTGTTTAATTTAGAGGGACAGACAGTCACTGCTTATCACCCTGTGGATGAAATTGTACAAGTTATTTTTCCACCTTTTAGACACTGATCCGTCAACCCCCTGAGGGCCAAACGAGAAGGTAATTACAGATGTAGAAAAACGAGAGCGCAAGATAAGACAGATTTCTTTACAAAAAGAAATATGAGAACAGTCCTTGAGTGCCTTTTTGTTTGTTGGCCCGGATGAAAGCTCAGAAATATCCACAGATGGAACATGAATATGATCTTAAATATTCTTACTTCACATAGCAGAAAGGAGCATGAAAAATCCTTTCAAAGCCAGTTCACCATATTAGGTTCTTAATACATAATCAAATTCTTGTTTTGAACAACTAATCAGTGCATGTTATTGCAAAGGGAAAAATAAACAACATGCTCCGCCTCTGAAACGACTTTGCTTTTCTGCTGACATCATCAAGTCCGCTTATTTTTAGCCCCTCCCCTCCAACCGCCTGATCGCAAATCACTTTTCTTCTGTATTTCAATATGATTGTGTCATTTCACAGCTGTGTGGATTAAATGACACGCATGTCGCCCTTTTTGAAAGTGTCCAGGTGGCATACAGCCCTTGTGTGCTGAACTGAAAAGATGACAGTCATGCTGTCTCTCTGTGCTGCTCTGTTTTCCTTTTCTGTGTGTGTAAGAGAGGGAATTTAGAGGCACAACAGAAGTTATCCCTAAGTGCATGACCTATCCTTAGAACACAATGACATTGTAGTCTGTTTCTGTCTCTTTCTGTCTGTTTTCCTTCTTTTTTGATGCCAGACTTTTTCTGATGTCATCTCATCCTGACATATTCTCTTTGTAAAAACAGTGATAATCTGATTGCTAATGATAACATACAAACATATAAAACTGTTAACTAAAACTAAACTGTTTTTGTAAATTAATATGAAGCTGAATTAATATAAAATAAATATAAGATAAACGCAACTTGAAAGAATAGTTCACCTGAAAATTAAAATTTGTTGAGAATGTAGTCACTCCCAGGCCATCCAAGATGTAGATGAGTTTGTTTCTTTATTGGAACATATTTGGAGAAATTTAGAATTACAGCACTTGCTCATCAATGGATCCTCTGAAGTGAATGGGTGCCATCAGAATGAGAGTCTAAACAGCTGATAAAAACATCATAAAAATCCACTCAACTCCTGTTCATCAATTAAGATCTTGCGAAGTGAAAAGCTGATCAAAATGTACCAACAAATTTGTTTAGGACTGTTTTGGACTGCAGTCCTTGGTCTGTGCATATTTCTCTTCTGTTTCACCCAGCACAACTTTTATGGATAGAGGACTCATATATTAGCCAGAAGCAACAGTTTGGGGGAATAAAAACCTTCTTGATGGATTGGTATATTACAAACATACAGCTTCAGGATTATTTACATTCCTTGATTATTGTGTATTTTTTTCTGATGGCACCCATTCACTCCACAGAATCCATTTATGAGCAAGTAATGTAATTCTAATTATTCCAAATCTGTTTTGATGAGTAAGGTTTGGTGGAACTATTCCTTTAAAAAGACTAACTGAAATAAGTTTAAGCTGTACTTATAAGCAATAATAATAATAATATTAATGACAAAAGCACATAATAAAATGACTAAAATTGAATCTAAAATTAATATGAAAACTGAAAATATAAAAATAAAAGCTAAATCACTTGCTCGCCAATGGATCCTTACATTTTAAGTAGTCAATGGATTACTTACATTACTTGATTATTGACAATTTATTTTTGGATGGCCTGAGGGTAAGGAAATTTTCAGCAAATTTGTATTTTTGTAAAACTATTATTTTAAACAGATTTGGCAACTAACTGAAATCAGTTTAAACTGAAGTACTTGAAAATAGTAATATATATATAGAAAAAATAATATTATTAATGACAAATGCACATAACAAAATGACTAAAATGTAATCTAAAATTAATATGAAAACTGAAAATCTAAAAATAAAAGCTAAATCACATGCTCACCAATGGATCCTTTGCAGTGAATGGGTGCCGTCAGAGTCCAAACAGCTGATAAAACATGACAATAAACCACTCAACTCCAATTAACTAGTTAACATCTTGTGAATGCTGAATCCAGCTTCTGGATTACTTACATTACTGGATTATTGTGCATTTTTCTGATGGCACCCATTCAACTCCATAGAATCTACTGGTGTGCTAGTAATGTAATGATACATTTTTCTAAATCTACATCTTGGATGGCGTGAGTGTAAGGACATTTTCAGTAAATTTTAATTTTTGTGAAACTATTCCTTTAAAAAGATTTGGAAACTAACTGAAATCTGTTTAACCTGAAATACTTGAAAATCCAAAAACAGCATTAATGACAAATGCACATAACAAAATAAAATGTCATCTAATATTAATATGAAAACTGAAAATAAACCAAAGGATCCTCTGCAGTGAATGGGTGCCGTCAGAATGAAAGTCAAAACAGCTGATAAAACATCGCAATAATCCAATGGTGAGCAAGTGATGTAATGCTACATTTTCCCAAATCTGTTATGATGAACAAAAACTCTTTTACATCTTGGATGGCCTGAGGGTAAGGACATTTTCAGCAAATTTTCATTTTTGGTAGAACTATTCCTTTGAATAGACTTAGCAACTGAAATAAGTTTAAGCTGAAGTACTTAAAAAACAAAAAAAAAATATTATTAATCACAAATGCACATAACAAAATGACTAAAACATAACCTAAAATGAATATGAAAACAGAAAACATAAAAATAAAACCTAAATTAAGATATGCCCCCCTTAGACCACCATTAAACATTAAACATTAAACTGTCCTGTCAAAATAAAAGCAGAAAGGCAGATAGTGAGTATTTACTGTGCATAAGTACATTTCAGCATATACTCTAAGCATGTTTGATTTTTATTTAATTTCGTATTTAATTAATTTTTTCTGGAAGGGGTTGGCCTCCACTGCCTCAATGAATCATCAAACACCAACCATGGCAGTTCATTAGTCCATCAACATGCAAATGAATGTGTAAATGAGTCATTAGACAGCTAGCGAGACTATATACCCATCTACACCAGGCAAAACAATCATTAAATCTGTATTTTACAAGACAAACACAGTTAGCCCACTAAACTAGCATGTCGGTCCACTGTACTGATGTAATTTGGCTAAATGAATGATTTTTGTTGATGCTTTAGGACTTCAAAGAGAAAAACCTCAAAGAAATATCCTCTTAGAGGTAGTCATTACACTGATCTTCTGCCATGGCGCAAATCTTCCTTCAAATCAGACCTTTGATTGCATTATACGTCATATGCGCTTAAAAGTGCACTAATGCCGATTTGTTGGGACAATTACTGCATGTTTGGCTTTTTTGCATGCACACTGTTAATGAACTGCTAATGAAGATAAGGCCATGATATATTGATGTGCACTAAGATAGGAAAGGCTTTAGAGCTTGTCGTTGGAGTCAGAATCAGCGGGAGGATTACAGATTGTGTAGACCCACTGCAGGATACCCACAACCCCTATAACTGGAAGACACCAAATAGATAGTCCATATGCCTTGTTCCATTGATCAAAGGGAACTCTGTAGATGAGTTAAAAGCTTATCAAGAGGTATTGTCTTTTTCCATTCAGTTTTATTGAACAGCCCTGATTAAAGGTTCCAGGAGCAATGTAGGATATAATGACTTTAATACATATTATGCAACGGATGCCACTTTACAAATACAAAAATGATAAACATTAAGAAGTCTTGAGATACAATGTTACATCTCTTTTGAGAACACTGAAGCATGGAACTCTAGATGGCACAGTCTGATTCTAACTCAATCTGACATAATGACATCATTATTCACATGGTGCAGCTGATTGGTTTCTTTTCATATCAGCAGCCAATGAGCTTGCTGCTCAACATTCAAATACTCAGCTAGTGCCCCAGCTCCACCTGTATAGATCTGCTACAGGATGATTTCATATTTCATATATGTATGTGCAGCAGCAGTATTTCTTACATGCTTACAGCAGCATGTCGGTGGATAAATTGGCAATAGCAAGTTTCACCAAGACCATGTGCATTACCAAGCTAAACTTTCCTGAAAATTGTCATGACAGACTGAATTTAGACAGAGCAGGCATTTTTTCCTCTGTAATTCTTATGTTGAAATTTTTAAGTGTAATAAATTGGATAATGAAGGTAAAACGTTTGATATTAATAAAGAATACTGCAATCATTCCAGATGTCTTATGTTTCTGTATTGCATTGTTTATGGTCATTTAGTATCTTAACTATGGATTTAGGTATTAATTTAATGCACTGTTGTAACAAAAAAAAATTAATGATTTTTAAAGCATTTGTTTGATCGAAAATACAGTGATATTGTGAAATATTATTAATATAATATTATTACTTATAAATAAATATTTCAAATAACTGTTTTCTATTTTTAGATTATAATATTATATTTTCTATATTTTTAAAATGTTTTTACAGCATTCATTTGATCAAAAAATACAGTAAAAGCAGTGATATTGCAAAATATTATTAATATATGAATAATAATTATTAAATTAACATTATATATATATTTATATACATTTATACATTATATTTATACATTAATATATTTTTAAAACGCTTTCTATTTTTTAAATAATATTATATATTATATTTTCTATATATTTTTAAATATAAAAAAACCAAAACAGCATTTATTTGATCAAAAATACAGTAAAAACTGTAATATTGTAAAATAGTATTAATATAATATTGTTAATATATTAATAATAATTATTAAAATAATATTATATTACATATATTTATACATTAATATATTTTAAATAACAGTTTTTTTTATTATATTATTATAGATTTTCTATATTTTTTAAATGTTTTTAAGAAACCAAGACCAAAAATACAGTAAAAACATTATCAACAGAATATCATTAATATATGAATAATTATTAAAATAATATTATATTAGATATATTTATACATTAATATATTTTAGATAACTGTTTTCTTTTTTTCATTATATTATATATTATATTTTGTAAATGTTTAAGAAATCAAGGCAGCATTCATTTGATCAAAAATACAGTAAAAACAGTGATATTGTAAAATATTATTAATATTAATATATTAATAATAATTATACAAAAAATATATTATTACATATATTTATACATTATATTTCTAATAATAATATGCATCCATCCATAATAAAAAGTGCCTCACACGGCTCCGTTGGGGGGTTAATAAAGGCCTCCTGTAGCGAATCGATGCATTTTTGTAAGAAAAATATCCATATTTAAAACGTAAGAATCACTTTAATGTAGCTTGCGCTAACAGTTGTACACGGAACTTGCTTCTTTGACAAGGGGCGTTGCAGTACTTGAAACACCGTCTAAGCTGTTCGCCAATCGCGACGCAGTGGGACAGTTAACCAATCACATTTCGTTTTTCGGTAGGCGGGCCTTCATTAAACCCGGAACTAATCGAGCTATATGTGCCAGGCTGGGAGAAATGTATTGTAATAATGTAAATTATGTTAAAAAATAATGCATTTTTTGAACCACCAAGCATAAAAGCACGTTCTAGTACACCCCCAAAATAAAATCAAGACTTTGTAAAAGAGCATAATAAGACTCCTTTAACTATTAATTTCTTTCAGAAGGCACAGGTTGACTTCCCTCAGTCAAACCAACTTATGGATCTGCATTTTCCAGTGTTCTCAAAAGAGAAAATTCAATATGTGAATAATTGATAACACTGTTTTCAAACAAAGTACTCCAGCTGCTCATATTTACTCAGCGTAAATCATCATAAATGCATTGTCAAAGCATTAACAAAAGATTCTGTTTTCTTTTTAAAAATAAATCTTGTTCGTAAGAAATCCCTCATACATGAATGCTGGATGAGCATACTGCTGTATGTGCTCTTACAAAAGCACAGTCCTCCTGGATTATAACCAGAATGCATTTCTGATGTGTTTGAAACCAGCGAAGGTTGTGTATTATTTGAATTTAAGGACCGGCGCATAAAAATTGGGCATTGGATTGTCTCACGATCCAATTAAAAGTAGAATCTGTGAAAGGGGGTTGAATTAGTTTTCACTTCTGAGTTAATCTCCTTTGTTGAGAGAGAAAGTTCATTGTGTGTGTGTGAGAGAGAGAGATTCTGCATGACGCAGTGTAATCTGGCTCTTCACACCGTCCTGAGCTCAGCTTTGATCATGTTGTGTTTGATGGGAGATATCTGCAGACCTCATCTGACACCGCCGACTGCTGCACCTGTTCAAACTGATGAGATTTAATAAAAAGAAAACAACTCGACAAGATAATGCACTTCTCAACGCACTCCGTCCCGTCGTCTGCCGCACGTATGTGCTTTCGAGGGCCTCCCTGGGGTGAAATTACTACAGGGGGGTTAATGGCGTATCTCTGGGATGATCAGGGGCCGCGCTGGATTACGAGGGACCATTTCAGAGGTCATCCTGCCTTGAGAGAATAAATGACATTTTGAGGGACTAATAATCTTCTAATGAAGCAGCATTTTCATGGATTCAGTTACGACCTGAGCTCTCATTCTATGACTCTATGATCTGAAAGATTTAATCAGTTTCTAAAAAGGAAAAAGAAAAAACCTTGAGCACTCCAGCACATGAAGACTCAAAATACCTGGATATATGGATCCTACTGAAACACACTAAATGAACACACTAAATGAACACACCAAATGTTTAAAAAATGTCTTAATGACATTTTTATTTCATTAAAAACTTAATAATTAGTTTAAATCAAATAGCAAGAAGCTATAGTCTAAGTTTGATGTACTGTACATGAAAGAGCGATTCAAATCAGCATATTAGAATGATTTCTGAAGGATCATGTGACACTGAAGACTGGAGTAATGATGCTGAAAACTCATCTTTGCCATCACAAGATTAAATTACATTTTAAAATACATTAAAACAGTCTTTTATATTGTAATAATATTTCACAATATTACTGTTTTTACCTTGGTGAGCTTAAGAAACTTCTTTAAAAATGTAATTATTCTAAACTTTTGATGAACTACTGAACTACTAAATATACAGTGCTTACGAATGTATTTTGGTTGACTTCTATTATTATACTTCCTTAAAATAGCCCTATTTTTAAAAAACATAGAGATGCATCAAAATTATATTAATTATTTATCACAATTTTAATTATTTCTTAACAGTTTAAGTACTGTGTATTGTCAGATATTCTGCAGTAGCAAAAGTTGTTAAAGCACACACAAGTTTGTAAATTCTTTAGTAGATGGTTTGTCTTTTGATAACAACTGAACACCAAATCAGCATATTAGAATGATTTTTGAAGGGTCATGTGACACTGAAGCCTGGAGTAATGGCTGCAAAAAATTCAGCTTTTCATCACAGGAATAAATTACATTTTAAAATATATTAAAATAGAAAACAGTTCTTTTAAATTGTAATAATATTTCTCAGTATTACTGTTTTTACTGTATTTTTAATGAAATAAATAAGAAGCATAAGAAACGTCTTTAAAAAACAGTAATCATTCCAAACTTTTGACCAAAAATATTTACCATTACAGATTAATTAAATATTAAAAATCCAGCGATTACAAATGTATTTTGCTGTTTATATCATACGTCCTTAAAATGGCCCTATTTTTTCAAACCCTAATAAGATAAGCCAGTATATATTTGATTACTGTAATAAAATATACAATTTTAAGTACTATACGTGTTGCCAGATGTTCTGCAGTTGCAAAAGTTGTTAGAACACACACAAGTTTGTAATTTATTTAGCAGATGGTTTGTCTTTCGATAACAACTAAACACCAAATCAGCATATTAGATTGACTTCTGAAGGATCATGTTCAGCAGAAATTGTGCGAACTATCCTTTTAAACTATCTACCATTGGTCAAATCAACATATAGTCCCACCCCAAACTCAGGCCATTGGTTGAATCCATTTAACTGTTCAAGACACTCAAACAAACAGAGCAACATTTTGATTGAAAATCAATCCTTACTCATCCCATCTTAATATGTAGAGACAAGACAAAGTATTTAACATAGAAAAAATGACACATATCACCTTTAGGCCCACCATATCATTTAATGTATCCTAGAGACTCTGAAATTAGGATGTAAAAAGGCACTATCGGGATGTGCCCTGGGCTGGCTCAAAGCACGCAGGGTGATATATTATAAATGTGGATATATACATCAGCGCATTTTCATTTCTCATACCCCCTCAGAACTGAATCTAGCTCAGATTGCCTCTGCTGCATTGTGATTCATGGCATTTTGGGGAGGAATTTTTCCGCCCAGCTCAGAGACACACGTGAATACGTGAGCAGAGGTCAGTCGGGTCACTAGAGGACGAACATCCCCCTCCTCAATACAAAAGGATGAAAAGAGAAAATGAGCTTGGTGCAATATCAGGTGTCATGTACAGCAAAAACCACCATGCGCACACACACTCGAACGCAGCCGAGTGTCAGCAAGGAGTGAGTGTCAGCACAAGCGGCTGAGGTAAGGAAATAACCCTGCCAGTGGCTCAGCTCTTGAATGAATGAAAATTCGACTGGAACGATTTTCCAATTTGTGTCTGTTTGAGCAGATTGGCGCACTCAGAATGCCAACGTCGGACAGCCCCTCACACATTATTCATGTCTCGGGCGGCAGAACGAGGTGCGGAATTACAAATTACTAAGAGAAAACTCAAAACAAAGTGCTCTTGAGCCACAAGTGCCGGACGAGAGAGCTGCCATTGATTTCTTTAAGCCTGGAGTTGTATTATGGATGCAGTTTAATATCTGAGAGAAGGGGGATCAGGATTTTCATAATCTTATGATAAGGAAAAGGATTAAGAAGAAAGAAGGGATTAATTCTGCGATCTGCCAATATGGTGGACTAACACGTTTCCAGGGAAATGATATATCCCGCCACTGCGCCGCGGCCCGTCGTAACCCAATTACTCTTCCCTCGGGATTTAATTTGGTCATGGCATGCTTCAAATGATTGACCTCAGGTAGACTTCCATGGCGAGTTATCTGAAATCTCACCTGTAGGGCTCCCGCTGTATTTAGCGCTAAGAAGAATGTTCTGCGGTGTCTGTTAAGAAACAATATTACTGGAAGTTAATGTTCTGTCGTAATAACTTGCACAAAATGCATCCTACGTCGCAGAAGCTAACCTTCAGCATTCCCATTTACCAAAAGCAGCAGAAACATCCCAAGGTCCATCAGCTGGATGCTTTTATAAGAACTTGATGTTGGTAAAACAGCTAACTGCAAATTTTGTCCAGTTAGTTACACTATTGTTAATTCGTCAGCCATTTTTTTATTTAGTCTTAGTCTAGTGTCCTGTTTTTGTTTAGTCAACTAAATGTCTGAGCATTTTAGTCAATGAAATCTTAGTCAAATTTTTGTCACGCTGTTATAATGGTTAAACTGATAAAATTATTTATACTCAAAATTAGTGTTGCACGATATACCGGTACTAAAAAGGTATCGCGATACCCTACTTTAAAAAACGGTACGATTCCGCATTTTACTTGTACCGGTACTTTAAGAAAGCATTTTGACAAGAGCCGTATTAACACTGTTCATTTAGGGTTCTATGATTAAAGCGAATCAGAAAACATGGACAGAATCGCGGGATCCAGTCATAAAAAAGAGAGTTTACTGTATAACATGGAATATTACAGAATTTACATTTAAATATGCATCCTGCACATTCTGCACGTCTCTGTATGAATGAATGGATGCACTTCACACATAGTGACACGCATATGACATTCGCGGTATTTTCAGCCTCTGACGCCTCAATATATGAATACATGAATACATAAACATAGTCTCTAGAATTGCTGTGAGAGTCATTTCTTAAGCATTTTACCTTTAATTTTGAGAAAACCCATTCTCATATCATATACAAACAGAAGCAGCAACCTGTCAAAATAAAAGTTTGGACGGAAATATTGCTTAATGTAATACTAGTACTACTACTAAAAATAAAAATATTATTAAATCAATATTTAAGGAATATTTACAAGAAAATTTACATTTTACATTATTTTATTTACAAGAAAATTGTAAATACACAAGACAGTATTTCTGGAGGGGAAAAAAAATAATAAACCATTCTTTATAAAATCTAATTAATCTTTATAAATTAATTAGACATGCTTTTGATTATTTATTAAAATGGAATGGAATGCAGAAAATGAATAGAAAACAGATTCATAGAATTTGATCAAAATAGAACTCAATTTCAGAAAAATACTAAAACGTATTTTAGGGCCTTAAAATGTAATTTCTGTTAAACTTTTAATTGCTGTTAAATCGTGTATGTTTCATTATTTCATTTAATTAGACATGCTTTTTGGTTAATACTTTTTAATGTAACCAATTCAAAATGGGAAAAAAAGAATCCAGAAAAATTCAAGTGAATTTGGAAAAAATAAAACAGAATTTGGGAATAAAACTAATTTCATAGGGCCCTTTTTATTTCATTTTATTTCATTTTATTTATTTATTTTTAAAAGGGGATGAAGCATGGAATGTTTTTTTAAAAAATAGATAAAATAACTATAACCTCCATTTGGATCATCTATTCTTCATTTACTTAACCTCTCATTCTGTGGTTTTTTTTTTTTTGTAGTTTTAATTCAGTAGTAGTATCGAGATATTTTAGTTAGTTATCGTATCGGAGTCAAAATTTTGGTATCGTGACGACACTACTCAAAATTAAAATCAAAATGATTGTTGTCATTTGAGAAATGTATTTTTGCATTTCAGGTATTGCACTTTCACCAATAAGCACAAATCAATGTTGATTCATACACATGGTTTTACCTCATTTTACCTCATCTAGTGTACTAATTTATTATTAGCTATTTATTATATAAATTAATATAATGACATATGCACTCTTTTGGTCTACATTATGAAAACTGGTAAAACAAAACAGAAATATTATAGTGAAATTCCTAATAGTAATTCCTAAAATTCCAAATTGCAGTGTTTCACTATTAAAACAACAGTGGTTGAGTAAGTCCGAAAAGTCAGAATTGCAAGATATAAAAAAGACAGATATGTTTTCAGAATTGCGAGTAGATATCCAACAATTCTGACTTAACTCGCAATTGTTATAAAGTCAGAATTGCGATATATAAACTGAGATATAAATTCTGAGAAAAAAGTCACAATTGTGAGTTTATATCTTGCAATTCTGAATTTATTTCTCAGAATTGCAAGTTTATTTCTCAGAATTGCAAGTTTGTCTAGCAATTCTTAGTTTACAACTTGCAATTGCAAATTTATGTAATGTAATTCTGAGAAAAAAAGTCAGAATTGGGAGTTTATATCTCACAATTCTGAGAAAAAAAGTCAGAATTGCAACATTAAAAAATTCACAATTATTTTTTATTATTTTTTATTCAGTGGTGGAAATGGGCTTCCATAGTTTTCAGATCATCGTCAGCGCTTCTGCAATGAACAGGGAGTGTGTTTGGTTGCCAGACTGCAAAAAAAAAGCAAAACACTGGGCAGAGAATGTATCCTTTTACCAGAGAAGTTCTGATTTGGGGAATTAAACTCTTGATATTTGGCAACCACACACATGAAAGCTCACATATTAGAAGCAGTACAGCATTCCGCAATAAAATTTTAAAAATAAATGTGATATTTTGCTAAAGTTCTTATTTTTAAAATATTTATTTTTGCATATTGATATAGTCACAGTTATCGTTTATTGATCTTATTGTCGTCTTGTCATAATCTCATTTTAGTCATGGGGGAAAAAGCTTGTCAACAATCATTTCTTGTCATAGTTTTCATTAACAGAATTAACACTAAGTTGCACTAATTTTTAAATTGGAATTTCATATCACTATTTTATGTTTTACTACTTTACTACTGAGTCAGCCAAAGAAAGGGCACTAAGGTTACAATATTAATATGATATTTTGAAATATAGATTTCTAAAATATCTTTTTTTCAACATATTTTTCAAAATGTTGATGTTCATTGCCAAAAAATAACAAAAACACACAAATCAGGGTTTCGAAATGTTTTCCGTCCCAAAAGGTTAGGTTGCACCAGGGTTGCAAGAATTTCAAATAAAAAGAGTTCATGTAATATTTAGTTTGACCTCCTAAATTTTTGCTTTTCAAGTTTTTGAGTATAAAGCACAATGTTGCATCCTATTTATAGAATGTGCAAAAAATAGCCTACTTTTTAATTGTTTCACACTGAACAGTTTTACTCCAATTATATACAGTGTCCTCCACTAATGTGGCTGTAAAAAATTTGCATTGTTTATCCTTTCAATTTTTTATTAAACAAAAAATTCACAAAATTCGAACCTATCATTGCAGTAAAACAATGTGAAGTAGGGGGAAATCTTATTATGGAATAAATGTTTTTCTCTACTTCACGTTGGCCACAATTATTGGCACCAAATTATTGCAATCTCCCCTAGTTTTTTCCTATAGTGGCTGCTGAGTTTGGAGAACATCTGACAAGAGATTAGAGCCAATTCCTTCACACAGAATCTCTCCAGATCCTTCAGATTCCCAGCTCCATGTTGGTATTTCTTCTCTTCAGTTCACCCCACTCATTTTCTATATGCTTCAGGTAAAAGAACTAGGACGCCCATGGCAGAACCTTCATTTTGTGCTTAGTGACACATTTTTGTGTTGAGTTTGATGTTTGTTTTGGATCATTGTCCTGGTGGAAGCTCAAACCATGGCCCGTTATAAGATTTCTAACAGAGGCAGTCAGGTTTAGATTTTTTTATCTGTTGGTACTTCATACCATCTTCAATGAAAGATTAGAATTTTGTACATTTTTTGAATGAAAGATCAAAAAGATAAACAATGCAGATTTATTTTCACAGCTGCCTCTGCTCATATTTATCAAAGGTGCCAATATTATTGGAGGGCACTGTATGTGAAGTGTATCTTCTAGGTAACTACCCAACAGGAGTGTTTGGAAGACTTCATGAAGGACTTACAAAACAGCAGGTGAGGGACAGGTCAAAAGGAAGCTCTACACTTTGCCAGATGAAACAACTAAGTATCTTCCCGGAGGAAGGCGGCCCACAGGGATGTCCACTCGGGGGTGAGACATGTTCCATGTCATTAGTGCTTGACATTTTTGTCACCTCTGGTTGGCGAACTGTAATATAAGAGATGGCAGAAAGGTTAGTAGCTACTTGCAGAGCAACAAGCAATTTGTATAATTACAGTAACAGAGGATAAATATATATTTACAAAGCTGTTAAAACATTTTTGTTACTTGAAACAAAATAAACATTAATTTAAATAAAAAAAAGAAGAAAATTATATTACAGATAGCTCCCAAGGCAACATTTCTGATTTTTTGTTTAGTTTAACTTTAACTTTTAGTTTAGTTTAACTTTTAGTTTAGTTTAAGTATTAAAATAACAAAAACTAAATAAACTAAAACTAAAACATTAAAAAAATCCTTGCAGAATCTGTAAAAATGTGAATTTTGTGTATTTGAACCCTTTCCAACAATGACTGTATGATTTTGAGATCTATCTTTCCACATAGAGGACAGCTGAGGGACTCATATGCAACTATTACAGAAGGTTCAAACACTCACTGATGCTTCAGACGGAAACACAATGCATCAAGAGCCGGGGGGTGAAAACTTTTGATTTTGAAGATCAAGGTCAATTGTACTTGATTTGTCTTCCAGGAAACATGCAAGTATCTTCTGTTGCTTTCCAAGGGCAGTACTAAATGGAGAAAAATGATATTTCAACAAAATAAGAAAAATCTTTATGCTGTTCAAAAGTTTTCACCCCCTGGCTAGTAATGCATCACGTTTCCTTCTGGAGAATCAGTGAATGTTTGAACCTTTTTTAATAGTTGTGTTTGAGTCCTTCAGTTGTGAAAAGATGTGCAAAAGATGCTGGAAAACTGAAGAATCTGCAGGACCTGGAGGATTTTTCTGAAGAACAGTGCTCAGTTCAACTTTTCAGAACAAACAAGGGACTCATGAACAACCATCACAAAACAAAACAAAACAAAAAACAGGCATAGGTTATCCAGGTAACCACATAGTATTAATAACCAAGGGTTCCCAAACTTTTGCAAGGGGTTATTTTAATAATTTAAGCTATTTTTTGGTCTTGTGGACTATATGTAAACATCTTTTATGTAAAATATTTTACTCAGGACAGTACTAAATAAAAAAATAACATGCATGTTGTATGATCTCTCTTATTTTGTTACAATTACTCACATTTTCAGATTCTGCAAGGGGTTCCCAAACTTTTGCATAAAACTGTATATAAACATATTTTAATAACAATGGCAATCGTGCAGCAAATTTATTAAAACTTTAAAACTACTTTAAAGTAAAAACAGAAAATGTAAAAATAAAATCTAATTCAAAATATTAACAAAAAGTATATAATAATACTAAAATAACACTAGGTACAGTTCAAACAAGTTCCAAAAAGTAAAAAAGTTTTCTTTAAATAAACATTTATATTTAATATAAATATTATAAATTTTAATTTATGTCATTTAATATATTTAAATTTAATATTTAAATAGTAATATTATTTAAAAATAGTATGGGGTTAAATATTCAGATTGTCTTGAAATATGAACATATACATTTTGTATAATCAAATCTACTGAATTTTAAAATTAGACTTTTAGAATGTTTAGATTCAGATGTTAAATTAAAAAAAAAAGAAAGAAACTTCTTGCTTTCTTGCTTTTTTGTTCTTGAACACAAACAGCTATGAATCACAATATTTGATTTCAAAAAAGCTATTTTACTCGAAGCAAATAATGTTTTATTCACATGAGAAATGTCAGCTATGGGAATTTTTCTAACCAACGCTACAAAAGTGCCCTCATCATCTCAGCATGATGGACTCCAACCCATAACGCCATTGCACACCTATTCATTCAAGCAGATCTGTGTTTCATGCTCATGTATGCATGAATGCAGCATCAGCTTGCCTCTGCAATATCAGTGTTTCTCATTCAGCCGCTGTTGTTTTCTGCTTTATTGAGATTTAAATTTGCCTCAGGTGGATACTTGCTCCCTGGAGTTCATTATTTTCCCAGATTAGTCCAGTTTGTGGAATCAAAGATGTAAAAGGCGGCTAAGCTGTGTCTAATAGGCTCGAGTCTAGACGGCCCATTCCAATTACGCACTGTAAATAGATTCTGTAATTCAGCTCCAGGGTTTGTTTATTCAATTTTGTGCTCTTAAAATAATGTTAATTTCATTCTGAATTCTCCAAACCTTTGGTGAGGATTAAACAGCTCTGCGACAGAAAAACGTGTCTCGGATCTTGAGCACGACACATGTCCGTGCAATCGCATGAAATGTGCTTCTTGTTCAGTCCGCGGGTTTAAACAATCCAAGAGTTCGCAGTAATAACTGTGAACGGCACAATATACAACCCTTGACTCGATGTCGCAAACATGAAGTGTTCAACGGACTCCATGCTCATCACTACTGACATCAAGTCACAACCTAAAATCTTTATACAGAGAGAGCTAAAACTTTCATGAATTTAGCATTTCTTATTTATGACAACACTGTGTCCTCTTTTCTTTCATTCTTTTTTTTTTCGCTGTAGACCGCATGGTGACAATAACCTGTGTCTATGCTAGTCAGCTCTGTCCTGCTTGCTTCCCGTCTGCGAGAGAGGAAGAAAGCCGCACTGACCTTGAGCACAAACCAAGGACGGAGTAAGAACTCTGCGTAGAGACAGAACAAGGATCTTTACAGATTTTGCAGACAAGGTTTTATGATCAGCATGACTCTGTGCTCTTTCATCGAATGGCTCAAAGAAGATTTTTGCATAATGATTTAAAAAAAAAATACTTTAAAGAACTAGCTGACCAAACATGCATATTATGTTACTATTTACACAAGCTCACACTGAATTGCATCAAAGGTCATGCTGTTATTTTTCTATAAACACACACACCAAAAAAGTAAAAAAAATGCTGTAAAAACAGCTCAAAAGTAGAAAAGTACACGCACTGCCGTTCTAAAGTTCGGGATCAGTAAGATTTTTAATGCTTTTTAAAGAAGTTTCTTATGCCCATCAAGGCTGTGTTTCTTTAATCAAAAATTCAGAAATAAAATTTAATTGTGAAATATTATTACGATGTAAAATAATTTATTATACATTAAAATCTAATTTATTCCTGTAATCAAAGCTGAATTTTCAGCATCATTACTCCAGTATTTATTGTCACATTAACCTTTAGAAATCATTCTAATAAGCTTATTTATTTTCAATGTTGAAAACAGTTGTGCTGCTGCTTTTTTTTTTTTTTTGGAACCTATGATAGGATTTTTTGATGAATAAAAAGTTTAAATATTTACTACCGTAAAAAAAGTTTGGGGTCAGTAAATTTTTATTCTTTCTTTTTTTGAAAGAAATGAATACTTTTATTCAGCAAGGATGTGTTAAATTGATCAAAAAAGATTTACTGACTCCAAACTTTAAAATGGAGTGTATTTTTACATTTAATTTGCAGCAGCCATTCATCCAGTGTCAAATGAAACTTTAGAAATCAGGCTAATATGCTGAGTTTGTACTCAAGATAAAAAATAAAATAAAATAATAAAATTTTAAATAGACATATTTAAAGTGGAATTTTTTTCTAACATTATAAATGATTTGACTGTCAATATTATATAATTAAAGTATCTTTGTTTTAATAAAGTATTAAAAAAATCTAATGAACAGCAATACATGCATAAATAAAACTTTTTTTTTTTTAAATTAATGATTCTAGAAGAATTTGAATATTCTTATGCTGGAATAACACTTTTGTTACTTTAACATTATAAGTTTAACATTAATAAATTAAAATAAATAATGTAAATAAAAATAATGCTAATAAAATTATATATAAATATAAATTTAAATATATACATAAATATATATATATATACATATATATAATTATATTATAATAAAAATGTTAAAAAGTTGCCTTTAAATGAACATATTTACATTTAATATAAATATGATATATTTAATTTGCCATACAAGATATTTAATTTAATATTTGTACATATTTTCAATATTTATTAAATAGTAATATTATTTAAAAAATAATATGGGATTAAAAATTCATATATATATATATATATATATATATATAAACACACAAACACACACATAAATAATTAAATAAATAAATAATAATTTGTATATGCTTATGCAGGAATAATTAAGAATTAAGGCACCATTTCAATTTATAATACAATTAATGCTAATAAATAAAATATATTAAAAATATATTATAATAAAAAATCATTACAATTAAACCAAGAATAACAGTAATAATAACAATACAAAAATAAAAATAAATAAATAATAAAATACTACACTGTAACACAAGAAATATGTTAATACAAACTTTCAGGTTAGAATCCAGCTGATACAGTGAAATGATAGAAATAAGTTTAAAAATGTAAGGAATGTTTTCTTAGTCCTCATTTGAAGGTAGCAAGGGGCTCGGCAGAGTTTGAAAGATAATATCTATCCCTAATATGGTTTGTTTTGAAAATTCACGACACACCTACGAAGCAACAGATCCTGAGGCGAAAGTGTCTATTCAGCACTCATTCTGTTCTTCACAGCCTCACCTTGGCTGAAAGCCGCAGTCACTTTGAGTCAGTCTCAGCTGTTATAGCCCTCTGTGGACACCTTCTTTTACAGACTTCTAGGTGAACAGTCATAAAGCTGCCTCAACAGTACAGACCAGGGTCACCATTCTCTCTGACCCATAATGAGCAAACACACACAGACACAAACTCACGCACACATCTACACCATATCTGCAGTTAGCCGTGGGTCTCGGCTACTCTCAAACACTCGAAAGGAAAGCCAATGTAGGGATTTCAATACTGCACTGTTTTTAAAGGGACAGTTCACTCAAAAAGGAAAATTCTGTCATTAATTACTCACCCTCATGTTGTTCCGAACACGTAAGACCTTCGTTCATCTACGAAACACAAATTGATGAAATCCAAGAGCTTTCTGACCCTGCATAGACAGCACCGCAGCAACTGACATGTTCAAGGCCCAGAAAGGTCTTACGGGTTTGGAACGACATGAGAGCAAGTAATTAAAGGAGAACTCCACTTCCAGAACAGTTTACAAATAATGTACTCACCTCCTTGTCATCCAAGATGTTCACATCTTTCTGTCTTCAGTTGTAAAGAAATTATGGTTTTTGAGGAAAGCATTTCAGGATTTTTCTGCATATAATGGACTTCATTGGTGCCCCGAATTTGAACCTCCAAAATGCAGTTTCTGGCGATCCCAGCCAAAGAAGAAGGGTCTTATCTAGCGAAATGATCAGTCATTGTTTTCAAAAAATAAAAGTTTGTATACTTTTTAAGCACAAAAGCTTGTGTAGCACTCTGGGATGCCGTCCACGGGTCGTTCTTGAACGTTCATTTCGAACGAATCTTTAATGTGACTCAGAAAGAACAAGTCATCTCGGGGAGTTATTCGTTCAGTCGCACATGCGCAACACCCTATTAGGTTCTGTACTGGAATTAGTTCACCTGTTTCGAGTCTTCAGGTTTTTCGAGTCGTTCGTTCATCCTATAGGGCTGTCACGTGATGCTGATTTTGCTAAAATGAACGAAAGGACTCGAAAAAAGATTCATTCATTTTCGCTGAACGAGACTCAAAGGTCCGAATCAGTAAAATGATCCGAACTTGCCATCACTAAAACGAATCACGTCTAAGTTCATCGTCTGTGTACTCCGGCTCAAAAAGGTAGAGTATGTTGAAAAACTGCATGTTATTTTCTCCTACAACTTCAGAATCGTCCGACATTGTTGTACCTTTTTGTTTGTAAACAGCATTTGACTTACTTGCACTTTCTTAGTCTTTGTGCGTTCACTTTGTAAACACTGGGTCTGTAGTTCTGCCTACGTTCTGCATGACTTTTCGACGTGATTCAATAGTACGTGAACGTGCATCCCAGTGCCTGTGCTACACAAGCTTTTGTGCTTAAAAGTATACAAATTTTTATTTTCTGTAAAAAATGACCGATCATTTCACTAGATTCCTCGTCTGGTATCGTTTAGAGCCCTTTGAAGCTGCATTTAAACTACATTTTGGAAGTTCAAAATCAGGGCACCAATGAAGTCAATTACATGGAGAAAAATCCTGAAATGCTTTCCTCAAAAAACATAATTTCTTCACGACTGAAGACAGAAAAACATGAACATCTTGGATGACAAGGGGGTGAGTAAATTATTTGTGAATTGTTGTTCTGGACTTCTCCTTTAATTACAGAATTTGCATTTTTGGGTGAACTATCCCTTTAAAGCATTTACTTCACAACAACAACGACAAGGTTAAATGCACTCAATGTTTGATCAAACGTTGACAGGACCCTCTGAGCTCAGGTGAAAATGTAATTTTGGTCTTACAGGACAAAAATAAAATGATATGGGATACAATCTGATTGAAAGCATGTACTTCAAAAGGCACTTCTGAAATTCCAACAGTCTTTAAAAATCATTCGGAGGAGACTAGGAAAGGATTGGTTCTCTTCCAGAACAAAAATGTACAGATAATGTACTCACCCCCTTGTCATCCAATATTCATGTCTGTCTTTCTTCAGTCGGAAAGAAATTGTTTTTTTTTTTTTTTTTTTGAGGAAAAAATTT